>JAHZMU010001829.1:0-12302 GCA_027743725.1 Rambutsinella grinnellia
TGCGGTTTCCAAGTTGGCTGCAGAAACGCCCGGCAAGGAAGCTGTTGCAATTGATGCTTTCGGAAAAGCTCTGTTGGTATGTGACTCGGTTTTCAATTTATGATTGTAGGAACACATTGTTGACAATTTTGTTAAAATTGTAGGCTTTGCCGACATGTATCGCTGATAATGCTGGATACGATTCGGCCGAGTTGGTGAGCCAGTTGAGAGCCAAGCATAATCAAGGAAATCATTCTTACGGTTTGGGTAAGTGCATTTTTATTTTTCATTATCATGTAAAACCAAAAGTATTTATCATCCATTTACTATTTACTTAACAAGTCATACCTTTTCTGTAACTGTTTTTAGACATGGACGCTGGAACAATTGGATGCATGAAGCAGTTGGGCATCACTGAATCCCTGGCGGTTAAAAGGCGTGTTGTGTTTGCTGCTTCTGAAGCCGCCGAAATGATTATGCGGGTGGACAATATTATAAGAGCCGCTCCTAGAAGACGTGGACCGGATAACAGACCGTGCTAAACATCCCATTAGTATAACGTTAATTGGGTTGGGATAGTGCGAGATGTTTCTACTTTCATAAAAATGTCACTAAAAAGTTTTGTACCACTTACACTGATTATGCATTATAGTTTAACTGACCTTTAAGTTCCAGTTAAAATTACAGCCTTCTAACTTTTGCTGTATAGCATTTACTTTAGTTTAATTAATTCAATCTACTAACACTTGTCATTCAATTCCTGTCATTTTATTGTGATTTTTGGTGAACTAAAATCGCAACTTTCGTATGCTGCAGATGCATAAATGATATTGTTTGCAATTAGGTCAGGTCATACAACAGTGCCTCTAATAACACTCTAAAATAATGTGTTTTAATTGCTAATGAAAAATAAAAGTATTACTAAAATTGAAGAATTTATTATTTTCATATCCATTATTATACAAACGAAGTAGATTTGTGCATAAAAATCATTACAACTACAAATAATATAAAATTTAATTAGAAATTAAATATTTAGCTAAACATTATGCCGATATCCATAAAGTAAAAACCTTTTCAAATCCATCTTTAGAATACCATCATACGAGGTGCAATGTTCATGCTCATTAGCTCCTGGAACAGTAATTTGGCCGCATAGGGCAAACGGATTTGCGAAATCTAGAATAGAGAAACACGGCTTTTTCAAATCTCATTTGAAACTACAAACAGTTTTTTACAAACTATTAAAGTTTTCAGATTAATTATAAGTGTTTAAAATCATCGTCGTAACTGCATACACAGCCAAGAAGGTCATCATTAAAGTTTTAAGATAGCGTGATTCATAATTGAAATTGCTTACCTGAGTTTTATTTTTGCACCCTCTGCATTCGTACGTTTTACTTCTTAAATTCGCAATTGCAATCAAGCCACAGAGGTCACAAACATGGACACGGTATGGATCAGAAACCTGAACAGAAAACAAACGGTTAAAGTACGTTGAAGGAGCAATGTTTTGGCTTTCCTTTTAGCTCCAACTCCCACTTACTTCAAACAAGCGTTCTCTCAAGAACTGAGCCGCTCCGTGAGAAATCTGACAATCTCTCTCCATCTCACCGAAACGTAAGCCACCATCCCTATAAAAATAGTTTGGTTATAATATTGCTTGAACAATATGCTATTTGAGTGTCTTCGGAATAAATCAAATGGTAATTTACCTGGCACGACCTTCCATAGGCTGTCTCACTAAAATCTGAACCGGTCCTCTTGCTCTGGAGTGAATTTTGTCATCCACCATGTGCTTCAATCTCTGAAATTTAAGAAGCATCCAGTATTATTGTTAACGTTTTTATGATCATTTTCTAGATTAGTAAATCTTCAGTTTTGTTTCAGAATCCACACTAAATTCATTAGTGATTAACCACTTAATCCAGCCAAGGGAAAAAGTCATCATATTCACTTCAGAATTAGCAAATTAATCCAATCAAAACAAAAAAGCAGTCTAAAACATTTAAGCTAGGTAGCCGACGAGAAATGAGAAATCACTGACCTGATAATAAGTAGGTCCAAGGAAAACATGAGCATTGATTTTCCTTCCGGTATGCCCATTATATAAAATTTCATTTCCTCTAAGATGATATCCGTAATCAGCCAACAAATTTGAAATCTTCTGTACGTTTACGGCATCATTGAATGGGGTAGCGTCACCAATTTCTCCCTTGTTTGCTGAAACTTTCCCCTGCAAGCACTCGATCAAGTGACCAATTGTCATCCGAGAGGGAATAGCATGGGGATTGATGATAATATCTGGAGTAAGTCCTTCACAAGTAAATGGCATGTCTTCTTGTCTGTACTGAATACCGCAGGTTCCTTTCTGTCCATGTCGGGATGCAAACTTATCTCCAATTTGTGGAATACGAACCGACCGCACACGGATTTTGCAGAACTTGTATCCTTCCGAGTTAATCGTCAACATTACTTGGTCGACAATTCCGGTTTCAGAATTTCTTAAGAAGGTGGACGCATCTCGTTTCACGTATCGTCTACTCGTTTCTTGGAATTCGTCATCAGTTTCAGGTAGCGTAATTGTCTTTCCTATAATTACATCATCACCAGACACCCTCACTCCAGGAGCGATAATTCCATCAGAGTCTAACTTGTCATAGATCGCATTCCTCATGCCTTGACACTTGTCTCTTGAGGGCTTCTCGAACTGCTCTTCTTGATCTCCAATTCGCTTCGATTCTTGATCTTTGTATGATCGGTAGAATACGCTTCGGAAAAATCCTCGGTCCACAGCAGACGCATTTAATACAACAGAATCTTCCTGATTATATCCGGTGTAACAAGCAATCGCTACGATGCTGTTGATTCCTGCTGGTAAATCTCGGAAACGAAGATATTCCATGGATCTTGTGGTGACGAGAGGCTTCTGAGGATAGTATAATACGTGAGCGAGGGTATCCATCCTGACATGGTAGTTTGTAATGTACACACCCATAGCTTGTTTACCCATAGCACTCTAGAAGATAAATAAAAGTGCCGTTTTCAGTTTAGTTTAGGATTACTAAAATAATATTAATCAACTTCATGATAACTTGCCTGATAAGTGTTACGGGGTGATTGGTTATGATCTGGGAAGGGAATAATAGACGCACAAACTCCTAAGATCATTGCTGGATGAATTTCGCAATGTGTGTAGGTTGTACAATAAGCCATTTTGGGGTCTTGGTTTAAGTCAATTGGAGACATTGCAATCATTACTGTTTCCTCTTCCATTGTGTCAATGTACTCAACGACTCCTCGCGCTACCAGATCCTGCCATCTACAAGGGTGATATAATAAATGGTTGCGTTTATTATTAAGGATTTTTATTTAAATGCTAGAAGAATTTATACTAGCGCTTTCCTACCCAAAATTGGTGTACGTGTACTCCTTATCCTTCAACATGTCAACATGCCTCTTTCGCAACAACAGTTTGCCTTTTTCCACAATCAAAAGAGGTCGACAAATACGTCCGGCATCAGTGTAAATTCGAATTTCTCTGTCACGAATGTCTCGAACCATCGATACTTCAGAGACAATGATGTCCATCTGACGCCTAAGTTTCCTCAGAGTTGCCATAAGCTGTTCAGGGTCACGATGAATACCGACCCAGCATCCGTTAACAAATATTTTCGTTGCACTGATAAAGAAATGATCACCTTCAGTACCAAGCTCGAAACATTTAGTTAATTTTAGCTATTAGCTTTGCTTACTCTGCAATAGCCGAGGGCGCAATTTCTTCCAAGTTTTCCATAGACCATTCCTCCAAGAACTCAAGAATTGGGCTTGGTTGAGATCCGAACAGAAATGTACGCCATCAATGCGAGATTTTTCACAAGACCGACAGCAGCTCCTTCCGGAGTCTCGGCAGGGCAGACCATACCCCACAAGGTGTTGTGAAGCTGACGAGGCTTGGCAAGCTTTCCATCTCTGCCAATCGGACTGTTCACACGTCGAAGATGGGATAGTGTGGAAGCAAAGGTTAGTCGATTCAATACCTGTTAGATAGACAAAATACACGAACCATTATGAAATGAAAGGAAACAGTATAATTTGCTGGTTTGTCAATAATAATAATCAATTATCAGATAAAAATTAGTTTTTAAAATCATCGTCAAAACTGCATACACAGCCAAGAATGTCATCATATTATTTTGGATTGAAATAAGCTTCTTAATAACGCTCGAGGCGGAAACTTACCTGAGAGCAGATAACGAGCCTACAAAATACATCAACAAAGATAAATAAACAAGGATACATCAACAAGCGCCCCATTTATAGCTGGTGGTCCACTGAACTGAGTCCAGTAAAAAATATCTAATTTATTTACAGTATTCTCAATTTCGCCACTCGTATGCTGAGCCTCCGCCTGAAGATCTATTTGAGGCGAGTCCTCCACAATCCTCTGCACTGACATCGTAATAAATTCATCGAAGGAGTCAAGCTGCTGTCGCACCAAACCTTTCTCCTCAAAGTAAGCGTTGATAACAATCCAGCAAGCTTCCTGCCAGAACTCCTCCAAACCTCCCGCATCATCTTCGACATCTACACCAAATACCAAAAGATTAATTTCAAATGTCCAACCTTATCAGTTATCGATAAGTTGACACTATTTTACCTTCTTCTTGCTCATACATCTTCCACTATTCCCTGGTCACCAGCACCCGAAAATAGCTTCCGATTTATCAAAACCGGATGATGTCAACCGGCACCTTATCTCCTTTTATTCTACAAAAATTATTAATTTATAGCTTAAATTATTAATTGATATATTAAATTATTAATTTTCTAGTAAACACGGGTATAATTATCGCTATTTAATCAATATTTAATTTAAACTCACCTTTTAAAATGCGAATTAAAAGTTTTCTGCCTCCACTGCCACCGAAGACATGAGTTGGACTGGAGCTGAAGATACGCTGCGTTCGTTTGAAGTTTGAACTGCGGCAAAAATGCATGGATGGGATATGAGCTCATAAACAAGTGCGTTCTAAACTCACATCTTTTTTCACACATTTTTCACAGTCACTCCTGTACATTCACATGAGAGAAACATGAGGGAGCGAAGTTGAAAATCAAAAGTTTTTACGACAAGACGAGAGAACCGAGATGATTTTGTTTACAGACATGTGAAATGTGAAGAAAATAGTTTTTGTGAGTTTTTGTTTGTGATTAGTTGGTTAAAAAAGTGACTTGTGATTCGTGATTAGTTGATTGGAGAGAATAAAATTGGTTCAAGATGTCTTCGGACGAGAAAGAGAGCTTTGAAATAACTGACTACGATTTGGAGACGGAATTTAATCCGAATCGTTACCGGAAGAATAGGACGAAGAAACAGGAGATCTATGGTTAGGCTAAGAAAGTTAATGGATAATTGGATTTTAAGATTTGGGAGCTAATTTGAGTGTTTTTTATTTGAATAGGAATCTTTGGAGGTGACGGAAGCGATAGTGATTCAGAACGACCGGGTTTCGGGAGGAATAAAGGATTCAAAAGTCGAGGTCGTGGCGGAGGGGGTGGAGGAGTTGCTTTTGTATCTGCTGGTGTCCAACAGCCGAGTACTAAGGCTGAGGATAAGGAGAAGGAAGATGGGAAGGGCGAGGGAGATATTCCGGTTACAGATTCGTCGAGGTAAATAGAAACTTGGATTGGTTTAGAATTTGAAGAGGATAGTGAAATTAAAGGTTTGAATATTTTTTTTTCAGTGAGGAAGAAATTCAGATTATACCATCAACATCCAGGGCGAAAAAGAGTAACATTCAGATGGATCAGTTAGCAGGAATGAGAAGAGTTGGTGCAGGAGGCAGCAGCATGAAGGGCTTTGAAGATTATGGGATAGCTGCAAAGATGATGGAAAAAATGGGCTTCCAACCGGGGAAAGGATTGGGAAAGAATCTTCAAGGGATGAGTACACCGCTTCAAGCGCATGTGAGAAAAGGCAGAGGAGCGATTGGTGCGTATGGAAAAGAAAAGGCTACAGTTCCGGCTAACGACCTCGCGCAAGTGGCACAGGATAAACCGAAGTCGGATAAGCAGGTAGCTCCCCGGGAAAGTAAATGGCAGAAAACCGGCAAGACTAAAGAGAAGGTTGAATACAAGATTCTAACACATGAGGAAGTTCTTCAGCAGAGAAATATGGTTATTCGTCCGGATGCTGGGCATTTAGCGAAAGTGAAAGTGATTGACTTGACTGGAAAGGAACAAAGGATTCTTAGCGGATACCACGCAATTTCTGGTCAGAAAAGGCCAGAAGATGAATGGGAGGAAGATAAACAAGAAGGGTCAGTAGACAAGAAAATTTATACTGGAAAATCTGCATTTGATATGCCCGAACTTTTACATAATATTGAGGTATTAAAGGATTCCTGTGAACAAGATATTTTCAAGAATGATCGCAAAGGAAGGCAAGCAGCAGACCGGAAAGTAGCAATTGAACATGAGTGTATCCAGTTGGAGAAAACGGTTGAGAAAGAAGAAGAAATGATCGAGACTTTAGGAAGTTTAATAGCAAACATTAAGGCTTTGACAGATCAAGACAATCTTGATAATGAAACAGCATATTTCACAATAGGAAAACTTAAACGCGACCACTCGGAAGAATGGGAATTGTATCAATTATATCTCCTAGTTCCGGCAGTTGCAGTACCAATCATTAAAGAGAATCTGAAGAGTTGGAATGTTCTTGACGCACCTCAGAAACCAGTGCAGATACTAAATGATTGGGCTAGTCTTCTAGGAGGAAGAACAGAACAGTTTGAGCTTCTACTATGGGAAGCATGGATGCCATCAATCAGGGCGGCTAGCTTGGCTTGGAATGTAAAGGAAGCTTCAAGAATGTTGAACGTAATTGAGTTTTGGAAACCAATGCTGCCTCCGTGGATGATGCTTAATTTGCAGGATCAAATATTATTGCCAAAGATTAACCAAGCCGTTGAAGACTGGGACCCGTTGTCAGATGAAATTCCAATTCATTCATGGATTCATCCTTGGATTCCAGAATTAGGCGCTAAGCTAGAAAATGTTTACCCTACGATTCGGAGAAAGCTTGCGAACGCGCTACAGAAATGGCATCCAAGTGATTTATCAGGTAAACAAATACTTACACCTTGGGTCGGCGTCTTCTCCAAAGGATCGATGGAAGCTTTCCTGCTTAAGAACATTGTTCCAAAACTACATACTGTGATGCAAGAGTTAATTATCCATCCTACATGCCAAATTATGGGTAATTTAAACACACCAAATTTTCACGAGCTACCTGAAGCATCACTACTTGCAATAATTTTTGATAATAACTTTATTTTTGCTTTTATTTTAGAACCTTGGCATTGGGTCATGCAATGGGTGGACCAGCTTCCTCTTAAATCAATAATCGACATTTTGGAAATATCATTTTTCCCTCGATGGCTTCAGTTTTTGATGTCGTGGTTGAATCAGTTTCCTAACTTTGAAGAAGTCCAGAACTGGTATACTTGGTGGCGTGGACAATTTCAGGAGCCATTGATGAGCGACCCAGTTGTGCAGCAGAATCTTCAAAAGGCATTAGAAATGATTGGAACAGCCCTTCAATGTCCTGGTCAACCGATGGATTTCTCATTTATTATCAATCGACCAATGCACCAACAGCAGCAGCCAATAGCCCCTCCGCCACCACAGCCCATTGTAACACCAGAATTAATGGCTGATGCTCTAAGGATGACATCACAAATTCCACAAGGATTTAGAGATTTAGTACGAATGAAATGTGAAGAATTAGGAATTATGTTTTTCCCTGTCGCAAATAAGTATTATGAAGGGAAGCAGATTTATAAATGTGGCAATTTATTTATTTACATTAGCGGAAACGTTATATTCGCACAAGCTGACGGTAGAAATTGGGTACCTATTTCCATACAGCAGTTGATACAAGCTGCTGTTTCTTAATTGTATTAAAGACTTTTTTAAACATTCAAATTATTTATATTTTTTATGAAGACTATTAAAATTATTTATTTTAAGAAAACATTAATGACTAGTATTAGTATCATTGGGCAAATCATGTAAGACTTGTACTCTCAGTAAAAGTCTAAAACTGATTCAGTTTTGTTACAATAACCAGCCTAAGGCACTGGTCAAACCCGGTACAAATTGCAAGGCCTAATTTATCCGGACACCAGTCAAAGGATGATAGTGGTTGAGTTGCTAAAGTCATATTTTGTAGGAGATCAACATTTCCCATCACTCCCATATCGAGACCGTCCGATTCCTTCTTAACTCTGCATTCCGGATAGTTGCTGCAAAGTTTTCATTAAAACAGTTTACTAGACCAGTCTCGAAATATATTTTCATACTGATATTAGGGAACTTACTATTTCCAAAGGCACAAAGCACCGTTTCCTCCAGTGGTCATAAATATATCTCGGTTTTGAGGAAGATGCCGACCCATCCATATCGTCGATTTATGAGCCTTTTCAGATAAATACGCGTAGCCTTTGGTAGGATGCAAAGTTCTGCAGTCAAACACGTGGAATTTTGATTCCAATGTGGTCGTTAGTAATTTATTCATTGGGATATCTTTGCGATCAAATTCCATACTGCAGACTCCATTTCTCAGATTCCTTGACCAGAGAATGGAACTCTGGCGGAGGTCAAAGAGTCTAACGTCTCCATTATCGTACCCGCAGCAAACCACTCTTTCATAGTTGTCGTACGAATTCCCTATTTTGAATAATTGTACAATAAAATTAGGCTTCAATTTAATTAAAGATTTCGACACAGTCAACAGTTTTATGTCCTTACCAAAGGCAACTGTCCAACAGTCTCGCTTTTGCTCTCCTTCTTCAGGCTTGATTACTACAACAGGTTTCTCCTTTTGACGTACGTCCCAGACTTTGACAGTACCATCTCTACTTCCAGTGACTACTTCTGGAGGACCATTTTTGGTTGATGTGCCGCCAAGTGCGTCCATGCAATTGACGATCTCCTCATGAGCTCTGACCTCGTAGGTCTTCTTTGTAGTATCCAAGTCCCTTCAATAAAAAATAATATATTAAATTATCAACAACTACACATTTGCCATTCATCCTTACCATAGCTCAAGATTGCCATTGAAATCTCCAACCGCCAGCACCTTCCTACCTACAGGGGAAATCCCGAATGATGAGCACTTGATAGAAGCTCCAGTTTCAATCTAAATCAAGCATACTAATTAGTTTCTCGTAAGATTTACTATAAATTATAAATATTACCTTGCAAATTGACTTGACATCCGTCGAACAAATCTCAAACAATTCAATAGTTCCTGTTCCACGAGGTTGGCTTCCCACAACCGTAAACTTTGCCGTTTTAGGTATCCATTTACAATCAAACAGAGTATAATTCAGGGACTTCTCCACGTGACAGATTATCTGAGGCTTATCCATTTTGGCTAGCTGCAAAAATTCAGTTTGGATAAGTCAAAAGTCACTGTCAACTGAAGACTAAACCAATTTTCAAGAAACTTCTAAGCACTGAACTGAATAGTTTGATTTTAAATACTAAATGTTGCTACCGGTTTTTCTGATTAATCAGACTAATGACCTAAAACTAATGATTGATAATCAAGATCACGGCATTTCGCTTGAAGAATAAAAGTTTTTGTTTACAAAAATTAACAAATATAGTAAAACAAGCACATGCATCAAAATAGAAACAAAAGCATGCGAAACATGACAAAAAAGAATAACATTTGGCATTAGGCATTTGGGACGGATCATCTGTGCACTTTCCGCCAAAAGCATAAAAGCACACACATGGACTAAAAATTCACATGAGATTTCTCAATTCACGTGTTGTTGACTAGTTAGTAAATAAAATTTCTACATTTTACCGTTAATTGATTGGCAATTATCAGTTTGGAATTGACTATCTTACGATAAGAATCACTAGTTTTAAATTAACAAATAGCTTACCTGCAATCGCAGCTGTTGAATAAACAATTTGAAAGTGATTAACAATTAAACTAATTTTGCAAATTGCAAATTTTAAATATGGAAGATGAAAGTGAATCAAGTGCAGCCTCAAGTGTGGAAGAGGAAGAGGAAGAAAGTGAGGAGGAAACAGAACAGGTAATAATGGCTTCTGGAGTGACGCTTTTAATATGATTATGTTTGATCGATAAGCAAGATTGGTAGGCATCGTGGTGTGTGGTGTGGCGGAAGTGAAACCGGATTTTGTTCTAGCATCTAGTCGAAGGTTTGAACAGGATCGTTAACTTATTAACGTACTTCTATGTATTTCCAGACTGCTCTTAGACAGCAATTAAAGGACCACACATTCGAAGAATTGGAGGCATTGAAGCAGAAAATGGGGTTGAAGGAGTTCAATGAAGCAATGTTTGGAAAGAAGAAGGGGAACAAGCCTGCCGTAGGAGTTAAGAAAAGGAAGGATTTAATGAAGGGCAAAGGTGGCAAAGGTCGCCCAATGGAAGTGTCCTCGAAAAGGAGAGTTCCGAAACTGAGACAAGTTGTGGATGTTCCGAGAAATCAGAAAAGGGATCCTCGATTTGATAAATCGTCTGGAGATTTCAAGGATGAGGTACAATTATAATAGAGTTGCGTAATGATAAGCAGAAACAAGTTTTAATTGTCATTTATTTTATTGCAGTATTGGAACACGAACTATGGCTTTTTACGCGATCTTCAAAAGAAGGAAGCAGATGATTTGAAATCGAAGTTGAAAACCGAGGATGATTCGACCAAACAGAAAGAAATGAAGCGATTTATTCAGAGGGTGAATGATAAGGAGAAAGCGATTGTTGCAAAAGAACGACAAGCTCAGAGGGAAAAGGAAATTAAGGAAGAAAATAAGAAGCGAGTCGCAGAAGGAAAACGGCCCTTCTACATGAAAGAATGTAAGTTATTTCGGGTCTTTCTGAAATTCTAGATCACATTAGGTCAAATGTGTAATTTAATTTTACTTTTGAATACAGCAACCAAGAAATTGGTCGAACTCGCGGAGAAATATGACGAGCTGAAAGCATCCGGAGGCTTGGATAAATACTTGAAAAAGAAGAGGAAACGAAATGCGGTCCGAGATAGAAAATCGTTAAAATAGCGCTGTTTTTACCTCTTAAATGCGTTGTAATTTTAAGGTTTTTATGCGAAAATAAATTTAACTTTTACAACAATTGGAATGTTATAAGGTCTTTGGTTTATTCGCATTTGTCGACATACAAAATTAAAGCTATTGGTAAAAAGAATACTGCAATCGAGACTCCTTGTCGTTGCCATTCATAATTCTTGATAAGCACTGCTACTCCTTCGCCTTCCGGGTAACCATTCCCAAGGGCGCAAATCCAGTTTTTGTCGGTGGTGGATTCAATTTGGAAGCCAGATATGTGAAAGGAGAAACTAGCGAGGGTCGCTCAGAGATGCAGACTTCAAAATGTCGTATTTTTTCTCGCGTAGCCCAGCTAACTGCGAATGAAGGGTCTACTTGGCGTTTTTCATCAGGTCGGCCAGCGATTGCAACTACCACAGCAGCGATCTATTTTTAAAAAACCAGATTCAATCCTTGAGCTAGATTAACGGAATAAGCATCTCCAAATTTCTAGCCTACCTCTCTCTTTTCTCTGTTCTTATCGATATCTTTCTTCAATAAGTCAATAATTTCAAAGGATTGTCTGCTGTTAACAGCATAAACGAGCACAAATGCATCAGCCAACGAATGATAATGTTTAGGAACGGCTACTTCATGATTAGTGTCATGAAGGGAGAAGCCCTCCGTGTCATAAAATCTAATCATTTCTCTCGTCCCACGGTCCGTATCAACAATAGCTGCATAAATATCTTCGATTGTTGGATGAATGTCCTGAAGTAAATTTAATAAATGTTACTTTAAAATAGTTCAATTTGGTTCGCAATCAAAATTTTGTTCTGATTTGATTTTTTGCAAACCTTGTGCTGAAAGTTTCCATATATTAATTGCTCCAAAAGGGTGGTTTTTCCAACACCTTTCATTCCAACAACAACCACTTTGTTCGCTTTTCCCATTTTAATGTGTAATTTATATGAATGATGAATTAATCGTCTTTGAAAATAAATTAATTTTATAATACAAAGAAAACTAATTCATCACAGACAAGCGAAGGATTCCTTCGTCAGATGTTGATCTGAAAATGACAGGTATTGCGTATATAGCGTAGTTATGAAGAGATAGACTGCATTTGTGTGCATTTCTGCACAAATTGCTTCATGCAAGAGAAAGCACTTGGCTTTGTTGCTCCCGTGCGCGTTCCGCTCTAAAGTAAAGGAACAACATTGGAT
>JAHZMU010001830.1:0-11284 GCA_027743725.1 Rambutsinella grinnellia
TTACGCTTGTGGCTAAAGCTTCCACTCCATTATTAATTTTTGCTTCTTATCCACTCAATAATTAATTTATGTGTTGGAAATGTGTGTGTGTGGAATGGAATTGGAAGCTTTAGCCACAAGCGTAATATTAAAAATGTCTAAGCATGACTATGAATTTAATAGGATGCTTCACTACAAAATATTAGAAGGTCTTGTAAAGTAGAGGTTGTTGAATATTCTATTTCTGGCAATTTAACTCGATTTAGAGAGCTACTCCCAAAATAATTAGTATCAGTTACATTAGTGAAATGACCTTATCAAGATCGTTTCCGTCACATGATAACTTTATTATTTTGCATGCTTTTCGAAAGAACGCATCGAATTCGCTGTTGGACGTGTCTGAAAATTAGTGAGAATAAATAATTGAAGAGATATTGAGCTATTTCTCGATTCTAAATCCAAATTATCGTGTCTTTTTTCAGTCTGATTGAAATTGGTTAAGAACGTGATTGTGTATTTCGTGATAGACTGAATTGAAGGAGGAGTTGTGCTTTAAACATTTTTTTGAGAAATGTCACGATAATTTACGGATAATAAGTTGTAGTTTTCCGGTAATATGAGATTCTACCGCTATGGATAACTCAAATCGTTCCGTTGTAATCATTCAGGTGAGGAGCACGTAAAAGGAAATGAAAAATTGCACGCGAGAAATATCACAAGTCTCGCTATCTTTATTGATACTTAAAATATATATCATATTTCGCAGGACATTTAACGGATGGCTTGGTTTTTGAAATTTGGTTTTGGCCACTGAAAAATGTTTTGAAATGCTTTACAAATAGGGTTGCAACTGTACTTCGAACTAGAAATAGATAATTCTTGAACAGTTTTGTAACAATGTCCTTATTTAATTACGAGTAATCCTGGATTGTTTGGGATAGAAACCACTTTTCTTACAAATAATGATTTTAGTACGTGCAAGTGATTGTGCGGTTGAGTTTGGATTGCTTTTTTTTGGCAATTGACATGGTCTGGTGATGATGTGGTGGGGATTTAGTCCTGTTACCTTCATATCTGATCGAACATGTTTATTTCTTAAATCATTTCTCAAGACCTGATTTATAAGAGTTGAAAGGCTGATGATTTATCGGGGAAAACAGGATCAACTGCCACATGACAATAATACAATAGTTTTAGTCAACAAGTTAAAGAGATATAGATCAATGAGTTTAATGGGAGGAGACAGAGGACATGTGAGCATGTGACAAGAGACATGATCAAACATGAATTGATTTGCCTTTTAAAAAAATGACCCGTTTTTTAGATTTTTATGATGAAAAAGTGGTTTGGGTTAAGTCTTTATTTAGAACGTGGGAGATGAATTGAATGTTTTTTTTTGGCAGATTGTTAGCCACGTTTTGAGCATCCTTTTATATGAATTTATTGAGAGAAAGCGGTTATTTGTTATGGGAATATGGCTGAATTAATTAAGTGGAATTAGAGAGAATATTTGGCCAGGATTGGGCTAATTTTATTCATAATTCAGATTTCTATATTGAGAAATGAATTGTTTTGCGGAAGCTTGGAAGCTATCAAGCTATAAATGATTTGGAACGAGTTATATAATAGTTGAGTTTGTTTAGATTTTATTCTAATTATTACAAGCCAGAAAAGGTCTCTTTGGCCTAATTAATCTCGTCTATTTGGTAATAGATGAGGAGTAAAGCCTTTTGGATTTGTGTAGAAATTGTCAAGTGGAAATAGAACAGGTTCGAGTCGGAAAAATAGGCTAATAGGGAAAATTAGTTATCAAGTTGCAAACCTTGATATTAAATTCTTTTGAGGAGCAAACGAGTAAGTTGATATAGAGAAATATTTTAAGAGTCGCCCTAAAAGTAGATTTGTATTATTCAAATTGTCATTAAAGTAAGATAATAAGTGCTCTGCACGCTTCTAATTTTTATGTAATGTACAGCTACCCGCTTAATTAATTAGTTTATGCAAGGCTTGATATAATATTTCCGCATTTGAAAGACCGGAACATGATTTGCATCGGTTGGTAAAGATTAGCTGAACTTGAAATAGAACCTTAATTTTTTTAAAGGTTGAATGGCTTGTGATAAGCCACCGACTAAGATAATAGTTTCCTGTCCGGCCACTTTATAAAAACCTGTAGGCTAACTGCTTTCAGTTTCACGCGAGTACGAGTTCGAGTAAAAAAAAGATCCATCTTTAATTTTTTTTTGCAAGTGTGATGGTCGCAATTTACAGATTTACAGTAAATTTAACTACTCTTAAATTGGTAAAATTGGGGATTGGGAATTGCAAAGTTTTTTTTCTGCTCTTTACGCTTTTTTAATTGCAGAACAAGTTCTTTGAGAAAGGAATTGAAATTACAGGAAGTTGAGGAAATTTAGCTAAAAAAGGTTGCAGAGATGCTTTGCAAATAGTTATTACTTCATCGCCAACACTACTCATGTTAAAATGACATTCTTCCTAGATCTAGTGCAAAATTACTGTGGCTGTTGGATCAGAGAGATTATCTCCTAATTTATGACTAGTCTTTTGCAAAAGAAGAGCTTCTTGCTAGCAAGATTTGCCATGGCTGTATAGGGAGGTGAATGGACTGTGTGAATTGGCATGTTTTTTTTGCTGAGGTTTTAAAAGTTTACCGTAGACACTTGTTGTTCGGGTAGCGAATAGAAAGATGTAGTTCAGCAATGATAATTATTATTATAGTGACTAGAGGTAAATAGTAGCTTTTGCAATTCTTGTTTTTAAATAATTTGAATTTAACATGTCATCACTCGCCAAGGTGAAATTAGCGCCTATTAATAATTTTAAGTGATAATTAGTGATAGTTACGCAAGGAGAGAAAAATATTAGCTTTAATGGAAAGGTCTTTAAGTTTCAGGCTTCCCTAATTACCCAAGTGGGGAGCTTGTCAAATTTGTTATTTGTAAAATAGTAGCTCTAATAATTTCAAATTTGGGTTTCAAATATTGGTCAAATCAATAATTTTAATAGAGCTAAGGCACGACATAAAAGTCGCTAGTTTCTTGAACTCTTTCTAAGGAAAAGGTGTGTAAAAAAAGTTAGCCGCAATCAACTCTTTCCTTAAAAGGCAATCTAATATTTGAAATAATAAGGGAATAATTGGCCCCGCTAGAAATCCACTTTCTCTGCGAAGAGATGAAATATTAAAGAATTGTGAAAAGTGATGATTCTCTCCTCATCCCTAATCGCTTTCTTGTGAGCTTTATAAGGAAGATTTGTAATAATCAAATAACCAAAGTGTAAAATAGGTGATCAGAGGAGATTTGTAATCGAAGACTTTCTCTCGGGAAAGATGACATTTATTTCAGTCAAAATAATAAGCACTCTGAACATTTTTGCACAACTACTGGTTACGTCTTTTCAGGTTTAAATAATTTTTCAGATCGAGTTGAGAAGCAGGGAAGTTGGCAAAAAAAAAGAGGAAAATGGTCTGAAATGATAGGGAAGAAGAAGGAGTCTTGCAATTCTATATTGAAATGCGAAATCTAAATTGTGGAGAACTCGTTTTGCATCAAATACCACTTTAAAAAAGATGCTAATCTTAATTCGGATGAAATAAATGGAGGAGAGAAATGCATCCTGCATTTGATAAATTGAAAAGGTTTTTAGAAGTATTTTTTTAGTGGAGATTATTTAAAATGTAATTTGACATGGGATGGAAGTTAGCTTTTACGATAGCCTGCTTCTGTTTTTAACGTAAAACGTTTTTGATGGTGTAAGACTGATTATAAGACATAATCGTAATGATTTTTTAAAAAATACGAGCCACTTTGTCCTATCGGGAGACTGTGTCAATTTAATGCGGTGTGTGCAAAAGAGTTTTTAATATGCAAATAAAGAGCTTGAGAGTGAAGAAAATTGGATAGAAAGTTGATAGCTGATGGGCAAATGGGTATTGAAAATAATACTATTGACGGCCTGTCCGCTCTAACTTTCTAAGCTGAAAACTCTTTTTGATTCTCTAAAGTTTTAAATATTTATATTTGAATTTGAATCATCTTTCTTTAAATCGATTGATTGTGAGTGGGTTGAATGGTCATTGGTTAAAATGTCTGTGAAAAGAGCGAGAGTCACCTCCAGGCTTAATCAACAGGAGAGTTAAATTCACACTTTAAATAAATTTATGGCCCTTGACAGCGGAAAAGATACTTTTAAATTGCACATCTCTTGTTTTTTAAGTGGATTCTATCTCTGTCTAGAATGAAATGCCACCTGCTGAGTAAATGCTAAAGGGGTTTAGTACCTTCGCCTCCTGTCAAGTAGCGCTAAAGCTTTGCAAAGGAAACGTTTAGAATGAATCATTAGAAAAGCATTAACCTGATTTCTTTTTCTTTCAGATTCAGCACTTGGTCAACCAGCTCTTCTCTTCGACTTCAATCAAAGACGCTACGTCAAGTACGGATTCGGGGATTCAGTTGGGGTCTGAAAGCTTATCTTCTTGCGAGACCCCGATAGGAGATAGTAGTACGACGGATACGGGCGATAGTGACTGTGAGAATGATGGCGATACGTCGAATAGTGCGAGAAAGGTAGGAGCAATTAAATAACAATTTCATAATTATTTTCTCATTTCTAGAATTTAAAGGTCAATTAATTTCTCACTGGCCACAATTATAGAGAGTTGAAGTAGCCTACTTCCTCCTTGCATTGTTAAAAATGTGCAAGAGAGTTGAGAGTTTGCAATAGCAACTTTCATTTCAGAGTCTCTTCCTCCCCCGCAATACGTTTGAATTGACATTGTTCCTCTCTCTTGATAATGCTGATGTAAATTTTATAACGAGGTATAAAAATGTAGTGATTTCATTATAAAAGAGATTACATCAAAGGGAACTTGTGTAGAGGAAGAGACATAAATAGCTACATGCTTTGTGTGGGAATCGAGTCGTCAGTGCTAAATTGTCAGTTGCATAGAGAGTTAAAGTAGCCTACTTCCTCCTTCCATTGTTGAAAATGTGCAAGAGAGTTGAGAGTTTGCAATAGCAACTTTCATTTCAGAGTCTCTTCCTCCCCCGCAGCACGTTTGCAGTGAACTGACATTGTTCCTCTCTCTCTTATGATAATGCTGATGTAAATTTTATGACGAGGTATGAAAATGTATAGTGATTTCATTATAAAAGAGATTACATCAAAGGGAACTTGTGTAGAGGAAGAGACATAAATAGCTACATGCTTTGTGTGGGAATCGAGTCGTCAGTGCTAAATTGTCAGTTGCAAGGGGACTGCGATAGAGGAGTGAATTATTTCTTAAATAATTTCTAGAATTTAGAATGACTGAGCTTAATAGGCAGTGCTATTGCAATAGTTTTAGATCTGAAAATGTTTTCAGACGCAGGGAGAAATGTGGAGTTTGTAGGGATTTAAAAGCTTCAAAAGAGTTTAACTTTAGCAGGGCTTATTTCATGGTAAATATTAATTAAAAGGTAAAGGGATTGATTTAATTTTGTGATTTTTTTTAGGTGGTGGAAGCGCGGAAGGGGTATGTGAGGAGGGTATCCAGTGTGAGAGTCCAGGAATTGGGGGAGTCACTACACAGATTGATTCAAAGTAGTAAAGTGGCCAGTGACCCTTTGTTCGAGTGCTTGTTGGTTGTCGGGCTAGACAGAGATCCTTCTAATGGCATTTATCATCCGTATATTAGGGAGAAATTCCCGAGAGATGTAAGTAAATAATGTAAATAGAGAGATTATGAGGTGGATTGTGAATTATTTTGTTTCTTTTAGGTCAAATTGGCGGAAGGCGTTCAGCAGTTTTGCTTCCCTGATTCGTTAGAGTGGCCGTGTCATGAGGGGAGTACTGCGCAGTTTTATACTTTGGCTATTACTGATCAAAGGGGAGGGAGGAAATTTGGGTGTTGCTTCAGGATTTTACCAGAAGGGGCTAATTTTTGTATTCCTATTACGTACTGCATAATTAGTTCGCACAGGGCGATTGGATTTTATCGGGAGGTGCTAAGGGAAATCACATCGTGTCATGGACATAGTGAATATCAGAGGAGACATTTTCTTCAAGAGCTTTACAAGAAGTCGTTTCCTCCTGCAGGAAGTAGTATTTCTGTGACGGAGCCGACGTTAGAAGAGACTTATGTACAAAATGAAAGGAATGGGTATGGGAGCTTGACGGGGTCGCCTCCGAAGACGGTGACGCTGAGGAGGAGAGCGGATCACAGGCTGGATGAAGGCGACTTGGTCACTCTCGTCTCGACTGTGGATTTATCGATAGTGATTAAATTGTTCGGGTCGCTTTTGCTTGAGAGGAAAGTGGTTCTTCTTAGTAGAGCGCTGAGGTAATAAATGGATTAAATTAGTTTAATGTGAATTTGATCAATTAATTGATTATTTTTGCAGTACTTTGTCGCTGTGTATCGAAGCTTTGGAATCCCTTCTGTATCCATTCAACTGGCAGCATACATTCGTTCCGATTTTGCCTCTTGATATGACCGACGTGATAGATGCACCGGCGCCTTTCCTAATTGGCGTGTTGAGGAGCTCGAGAACAGCTTGGGATAAGACTTTGGATGATGTAAGTTGGTTTAGAAAGGCTTTGGTGTGGGTAAAACTAATATTTGTTTTATTTTAGGGGATTGTGGTCGACCTTGACGTGGAAAACGGGAAGATAATAAGCTGTGTGGGGGATGAAGGGACTATTTTACCTAAAAGAATTAACCGAAAATTAAGGAACGCTTTGTCCCAACTTGTGATTGACTTGGCGGATCAGAAAGATTCCACAAAGAATGTTCTCATTAGCGAATGCTTTATCAGAATGTTTGTGGAGACGCTTGGCCATTATGGTAACCATATTGGGACGAAGCCTGATGGTTCTAGGAGTTTTGAGGTGAGTGTAAATATATTCTACTAATTAATTACAGAATTTAATCCAATTTTTTTTTTGCAGAGAGAGTCATTCGTAAAATCGTCGGAATCGAAAGCAACGCAAAACTTTCTCGAGTGGTTTTCCGAGACTTCGATGTTTAATGAATTTATCGAGTTGAAGCTGAAGAATCCGAATCAACACGGTAAGATTTAAATTATTTAATTATGCAATTATTCTAAGTGTTAAAAATGGCTTATTTTTTTAAAAGGTTTATTTGAGCAACGCGTAATGGAACAGCTTGAAAGTGGCCCGATTGTTCAAGGCGGAAGTGGAACTCCCAAGAAGGATATCTGGGTTAAGATGAAGCATCCATTTGGGACTTGGCTGAAGGAAACTTTTAAGCAGTAGCGAAGAGTTTAAATGCATTTTGTTCTTGATAAGATGACCCTGTGAAAATTGCAGATTGTCTAGTTTAAAAAATCCCAGTATGTAATTGCAAGAAACTAATTAAGTTGCAACAATAATGTTAATAATTTAGTGAATTTAACAAAATGGCAGTTTGCTCAACGAAACTTTATGTAGAAATTTAGTATTTTTTTTAGCTTTTAAGATAAATCATTTAGTGCCATGACATATAGAATGGTTATAAGCACATTTAAATACTAATTGTTTCCTTTTTGTTACAAACTATTTTCTATGTTTGCCAAAGAGTTTAAATGATGAGGTTCAGGTGGAATATGCAATAAAGACGTTAACAGTGAATGTTACTGTTTTAATTATGAAAGCATGAAAATTTACATAAAGTCTCATAAAATAGGAGGAATTCCTCTCCACCGGCATAAAAATCCTTTTCATTCAGCATCCACCTTCCTCCCTACTGAAACCTGTTCTTTGTTCACTTCCTGTGCCTCAATCAAGGCTCAATGCCTGTGATTTAGCGTGTTCCAGACTCACAAAGCGTTTTATCAGTTTTGCCTCAACTAATCTCATTCCATCTATCTCTGATCAGAGACTGTGATCCTTCCCATCTTCAATATGACTTATGTACGCGAATGTACGTGTCTTCATTCCTTTCCTTTTTTGGATTAACTTTCTTTAAATTTTACATTTAATTAAAAATAGCCAATTTTAGTAGTTTGGAATATTTAAATAGTATTTAAAAGGAAGAATGGGCAAGTCCAAACGCCATCGATCTCGTCACTCGAAGAAGAAAAGAGTGGAAGAGGAGCTCTCATCTTCCTCTTCTGAAGGTTAGTAATTTAATTTAGAAAAGTCTAGATTAGAAATTAAATCGTTAATTAATTGTGGCTGTGGATATGTCAGGAAGTGACACTTCAGAAGAGGAATTGACAAGCTCTAATCGTAAAAGGAAAGGATGTGAGTGAGAAATTATTTTGTGGTGGGAATTTTACTTTAAAATTGATTTTTAAATTAGCAAAACGACCTCCCATGATCCCGGAGGAGGCCTCCCTAGACGTGGGTAATGATGACCTGTATCCAGCACAAGAAACTAGATTTAAGGATTGGGACACATCCATCCTTGTGAATCTTGAAGTTCAGCGAGACCTGGGCTTACCTCAACCGGATAAGGAAAGATGGGACAAGGCTCTTGACGAGATGATAAGGCTTCGGAGTATTTACAATGAAAGGAGGAGGACTGAAAGAGAAGATATCGAAGTCCCACTGACATCAGTTGAAAAAGCTGTGCAGACTTTAATTGAAGTGGGAGAGGTGGGTAGTCAAGTTACATTTGAAGATGTGAGAGAAAAGGAGCTGAATGGAGCGGGGGCAAGGGATCCAGTCACATTTAACCCAACCGGTGATCAAGAAGGAGCAGGAAGCAGTTCACCAAGTCATCCATCTTCCTCTGGGAAGTCGTTTTCGAGCGAAAAGACGAATAAAACGGGAAACAGAAGTGAAAGTAGTGATGAGGGAGAAAGTGGTGGAAGTAATGGGGTGATTCAGACAAAAGTGGAAGTTAACGAAGGTAAAGATAACTAGCTATAATGTTAACTTTAAAATTACTTATTTCAACTTGGCATTTCTAAATAGATGTAGGCTATACTCCTCCTGATCCTTACCTAACTACAGTGTTTTTGGATGATATTGGTGATGATGAAGAAGACGATGGTTGCGATCAGGAGTCACCATCAACATCCAAAAACTGCAGAGTTGAAACGCACAGAGATTCCGAAGAAACTCCTAGAGGTAAATTTGAAAATTTGACTAATCTAATTGATCAGTTTTACGTTAATTGTAAATTATGAATTTAATTTGGCTTAAATTTGATTTCAGACGGAGATCATACCCTTCCTAATCTACCCACATGCTACATGAAGAGGAGAATTCGAGTATTGGAAGGTCGGGAGCGTTGCTTGACAGAAGAAGAGTTTTTTACTACATTCGCTGAAAATGTCACCATTTTAGCAATAGCAATCTGTGGTCCGAAGGGTATGGGGAAAACAACATTCCTGGCTCAAATGGGAAGAGAAATTCGACGTGCTTTTCCAGAGCGGAAGCTATTTTATTTGGAGATGAAGAAGGTTGTTGATGCTGTGAAAGCAGAAGGAAAACATGTCGATAAAGGTAGCGCTATTTGGGCGGCTCTGCGAGGTCTGACGGGAGAAAGCGAAATGGGAGATGCTATTCGCAATCCAAACGCGACTGAATTATTTTTTGATGGATTTGACAATGTCGAGGAAGGGGATTGGGGTTTAGTAAACGAAATATTAGGGTGTATTTCTGGCAGTTTTCAATCCATCACTATTCGAATATGGATTGCGACAGATCTTTCCGACTTTAAGAGAATAGAAAAGGCAGTAGAAAATGCCCAGACCTACACTTTAGACCCATTAGATGATGCTAGTCAGGTAGAGTTAATTGCTTCATGGTTGGGAGAGCGCACATCAAAAATAGACAAGCCGACATTACTAGAAATTCTAAAAATATATGTTAAACAACTAACCGCTAATGATAATTGCGCTTTAGAATTGGGAAATCCGATCAATTGTCTTAAGATTGGAGCTACGTGTTTGAGCGAGATGAACTCTGGCTTTAGCAATTCTTCGAGAGTCTACAAAGACTCGTTGTTAGATGCAGCTAAGAGGAGATCATTTCACACGTTAGAATTAATTTTAAACTTGACAAATGCAAATATTAATATAAAGGATGAGGATGAAAATAGCCTTTTGTTTCTCTCAGTTTATGGGATAGGCAACGTTGATTGTTTAGAAAAGTTGAAATTTTTAATGGAGAAAGGCGCAAACATAGATCATTTAAATTACTGCGAAGAAAACTTGCTTCATTTCGCAGCAGGACATGTCTCTCTAGAATGTTTAGAGTTTATTCTAAATTTGAACAAGTTTGATATAGACTGTACTACTCTCTGGAAACACACACCTCTGTTCCTTTCTGTTCGTAGACAAAGTAACATTGACTGTTTGGAGAAATTGAAATTGCTAATTGAGAAAAATGCCAACTTGAATCATTTATATTTTCGTAGTAACTTGCTTTCTTATGCAGCGGAACATGCGTCCGTTGAGGTACTAGAGCATATTATAAATATGAAAAAGTTTGATATTAACAGCCAAGATGACAATGGAAACACTCCCCTTTTACTCTCTCTCAATCAGGATAAAGATGGAGGTAGAGATTGTCTAAAAAAATTAGAAACTATTATAGCCCACGGTGGAAAACTAGATCATTTAAATAAACACGGTGAAAATCTGCTTCTTTATGCAGCCAGATTCGGTTCCCCTGACGTTCTAAAATATGTAATAAACTTGGAGAAATTTGATATAAATTGTGCGGACAATTATGGTAAAACTGCTTTGGCCCTTGCTCAGGAATATTTTTCTAAAGAACACACTGATTATAAAGGTAAGATTAAATTATTGAATGATAAAGGCTGCACAACTTTATATTTTGCTAAGAAAGATAAGCGTATTGCTGAAGACGAAAATAATAGTCTTGTATGAATGTAATAAATCTAATTGTAATTTGCTCTTGTTGATTCGTTACAGAATTATAAAATTATGTTATGTTTAATCCATTTAATATTTAATATTTTTAAATAATGTTACAGTTTGTTTGATAAAAAAATAAAAAAATAAACTCAATAAATCATTTTGGAATTGGCACAATCGTTTTCATTTAGCGTCATCATTCCTTCTGCACTGAAAGCTGCTCTTTGTTCACTTCCTCTGCCTCAATCTCAACGTTCAGACTCGGCGTGTCCATTCCCCCAAAACGTTTTCAAATAATCTCATCTCTGATCCATCCCATATCCCATGTGCCCGTATTTACACGTTTTGACACGATTTAATTAAAAGTAGTTGATTCAGTTTTTAGAAGTTAACGTTTTCCTAACCAGTAAGACAATTCATCCTTGATTTTTATTGACAAGAATCGTTTCTTTAAATTGATTTAAATGACGTGA
>JAHZMU010001831.1:0-70333 GCA_027743725.1 Rambutsinella grinnellia
GACCTGATTGGCCCCCAAGACCGAGCCAGAAAGCGGTGCCGAGTGTGTTCACAAGGTGCTCCAATCGTAAGTCAATTCATTCCATTTACTTAAAGCAAATCATCTCTTCTCTCTTCCCTTCTAATTCCAATCCACCTCAGCATTTTCACGAAGGTCTGGGCCAGTGGGACATGAACTTGGCTGATTAATTGGGAAATTCGGATTTAGTGATGAGCTCACGCTCAGACAGTTGGAATGAAACCGCGAGATAAACAAGTAGCAAAATAACAAAAAGCAGTTCAATCAGGACGAAACGTTTGTTCAAAAGTGAAATTAATCCTTGAACGTTGAACGCTCAAGTGGCAAAGGAACATGCTGTGAAGGAAAGAAGGAATGGCATCTCTCTCAAGTCAGAATTGTTTATATTTAGGCACGTATCCTTTTGAATACGCGAAAAATAGCCAAGCTTCTCATGTCACATCGTTATGGAATGGGGACGACTATTTTCACTTAGGCTAACCTAATTATAAAGTGAAAGAGGCGACCATGACATAAATCGAAAGAATTTTGTCATCCACTTGTAAACAAGTTGGCAACACAAAATGGACTACTTTCCCCTTTAAAAGTGTTTACCACTTTGGTGGCAAATTTTATGCTAAAATGCACTAATTACTTGCAATTAACCTACTCCAACTTTAATTTCAGAGTTCAAAAAAGTGAGCTGGCCACCAAAGGATGGAGACGATGTGAAAGCGGAGAATCCAATGACGACTCTTCATCTAAAAGATGATATTCCACTAAATGACGAAGCCTGGGTTCCCCACGGTACTTACAAAGCGGCCCCAACTATCTATGCCGAACAACCAGCCGCTCTAAGTGAAGATGTTTGGCCACCCCCAGAACCAATTGGTGAGTTGTTAACCTACTTTGACTTTTGGGACACCCACTTTGATTACAAAACTAAAGGTTGAGAAAGCTTTTCTGAGGAAAGTAATAAAATGATTTCTACCTGGGATTTGTGATAAAAGCCGAGATATCATTTGACATTTTTTCTTGGCAAAGATTCCATTTTTCTCTTGAAAATCTCTCAAAATAGATGAGGACAGAATTGAATTCGGACTAGAGTGAACAAGCTTAGAGCTTTCAAGGTTAATGTAACTTTGAGAAGTGAAGCGTGCCTAAATCCCTCGAATCATCTCGAGCTTGAAAGATGTGCACCTTTTGCGTTACTAATTTCATGTCTTTATTGCAGACACCAGCGAAAAAGTGATTCATGACGCTTCGCGACCCAAGCGGGTAATCCGAGATTATACTGTGTTCTTCAATAAAAACGCTGCCGGTCCAACCCAACCTTCATATAAAGTACCTCCAGGCACCCTGCATGTAATCTCACAACGTGGAGTCCTCTCATATGACACTCCAGATCTTGGAGCTGCAGCCAGGATGGCACCCGAAACTAATTAAAAATTGGGGAGAGTGAAAGTTTTGCTTTTTTGAGAAACCTCGACAGATCTTTAAATTAGCTATTTAAGAATTAAGTTAATTCTGTGGAGAAATGACCAACGTTTTATAAATGATATTTACTGAAAATGATTTGAGATAGTGAAATTGGTGGCTTAAAATTATATTGACCTGCTTTTTTGAATCTAGATAAGTGCTTATCGTTTTAGGTTAGTTTTAGGTGAATTCAGAAGACGCTTTACTCTATTGTGCATATCAACGCTTGACTACTGATTACTTTTTAGCTCGTAATTAATTGTGCAGTGAACCTGTGAATAGATTTATATGAAAGTAATCATCAAAATAATTATTTTGCAAACAAAAATGTTCGATTTAAGAAGTTATTTTTGGCCTTGATTAAAAGCAGAAGGCTTGAGTTAAAACAAAACAATTGGCACTTTTATCGATCAATCATTTATTCTTCTAAACAGTCTAAATCATGTCATGTTACACAACGACATACTTCAATCGTTCTCTGATAATCTAACTGACTTGAATTGTAACAAAATCCTTACTTAATTAGCTAAATTAAACTATAAAATGGTAGACTACAAAAGATTAGAACACAACTAGTTAACATTTTGTCACTTGACCTACGCTAAGCGTGACCTTTCTTGGGAGAGTCGATTGGCATAAGCTCTGGAAACGACGTTCCAAGCGTCCATATACCTATCCATACACATCGCCACGCACTTCTGCTCACTTCCGTCCAGACTCGAACCCGGTTTAACGATGCACTTTTTAAAGCATTTGTCCGTCATTTTCTGAAATCAAGTTACATTTAAAATTAGTAAATTAGATTCTTATCCTTAGATCCCGGGCTGGGGAAGTGACACAATGTCAACACGGGGTCTCAAGGCGTGATTAAGGCGTCGGAAGCTTATCAATCAATTAATGATTAACTACCATTTCAATTTACTCACTCACCGATAGCAATTCCTGAGCATTTACAAGTGCAATTTGCTGCTTAACTTGGTCCATGAGGTCATCCCGGGATAGGTTATCGGCCATGGCTAGAATGTCAAATGATTAGTCTTAATTAAGCCATTGAAAAATTAATTTAATTTCTCCATTCTCAAAAATTAGCCAATTCCAAAATGCTTACCTGCTCTTCTCCGTTTTAAAGGCTCTCCCAATTCCCAACTAATCTCAATCAACCAGCCAACTCCCCTTCAACTTTAACTTGTGATGATCACAAGATATTATAATTACAAGTTGAGTTAATTAACTAACTATTTCACTCATAAATATCAACTTTCAGTTTGCATCATGGAAAATCCTATGCACGTTCTAATCACCGCCTTGCCGCTCCTCTTAAGGGGTAAGGTGAGATTATCGAATGCAATAGCTCAAAAAACACACAGAAAATCAAGTGCATCAAAATCATCCACTCTCACTCTCTCGCTGTAGAAAACCTGCACTCTTTTTTCCTCTAACCACTCTCAAAGAGAGTGCAGGTTTTGTACAGCGAGAGAGTGAGAGTGGATGATTTTGATGCACTTGATTTTCTGTGTTTTTTGAGCTATTGCATTCGATAATCTCACCTTACCCCAATAAAACCTCACTTTTCTCACTTTTAATTAAAGCCGTTTCTCCATCTAATTAGCTACTTATGATTAGTTTTCTTTCCTAACCTTGTAAATAAAGTATACATTTCATGAAAATTATCTCCGCTTGCTCTAAAAATCTCCCAATTTCTGCCTAGACCGGGAGAAAGAAATCATATACTTTCATGAAAAACTTTAGACAAGGACGAGTATTACATAACCAATCGTTTTCAATCTAATCACAACACAAACCATATTACTCTCCAGTTTTTTACATGTGCGCTGGCCCAAGACCTGCTTGACTGGTGGACAGGTATACTGATTTTCATGAGATGAGTTAACAACGTGCTTAGTATAAAGCGAGTTATCTCACATCATAAGTCCAAATCCAGCTGTATGATTATATAATACTTATCATGAGGATCATGTAGATTGTGGGGGTTGAAAATTTTAGAGATTTAAAAAAAAGAATTTTGAGAAAATTCGGAAAAATGCTGCCAACATTATCGCGATGTGTTCAGTGCTTAAGCAATAAGCCATTTGTGAGGAGAAGTATTTTAAAAGGGGAGTTTACTCGGTATTCATCCCATTTCACTTATGTCCCTGACACAGTCCCTTCCTCTGAGGGGGAGACGGCAAGAATGAATTTGTTCCAGGCGGTGAATAACGCGATGGATATTGCACTTGGCACGGATCCTACCGCAAGTAAGCTCATTTCAAAAGCCTTTTTTCCAACTTTTAATGGAAATTCTCTTTTCTAGTTGTATTCGGAGAAGATGTGGCGTTTGGAGGCGTCTTCAGATGCACCCTGAATCTCCAAGAGAAGTATGGAAAAGACAGAGTCTTCAATACCCCCTTGTGCGAGCAAGGAATAGCTGGGTTTGGCATAGGCGCTGCCACCGCCGGGGCTACGGCTATTGCTGAGATGCAATTTGCAGATTATATTTTCCCCGCATTCGACCAACTTGTTAATGAAGCTGCAAAGTTCCGGTACAGATGTGGAAATCAGTTTGATTGTGGGAGGTTAACTATTAGGACGCCATGTGGGGCGGTGGGACACGGAGCTCTTTATCATTCCCAATCACCCGAGGCCTATTTTGCTCACACGCCTGGCCTAAAAGTTGTGATGCCGCGGGGCGCGGTGAAAGCTAAAGGCTTACTCTTATCCTGCATAAGGTCAAACGACCCTTGCATTTTCTTCGAGCCGAAGATTTTATACAGAAGCGCTGTAGAACAAGTGCCTACAAGGGACTACGAGTTGGAGATTGGGAAAGCAGATATCTTGCTGGAGGGAGAAAATGTGACTTTGGTGGGATGGGGGACACAAGTTCATGTCTTAAGAGAGGTTGCCCAGCTTGCCCAAGATAGGCTGAATGTTTCATGCGAGGTTATCGATCTTGTGACTATTCAGCCGTGGGATAGGGAGACTATCTTTAAGGTGTGCGCATGATTTAAAGTAAATATTTTTTTAAAGCTAATTTGTTTTTTATTTCTAGTCTGTAATAAAAACGGGAAGATTAGTAATCGCCCACGAGGCCCCACTTAACTGCGGGCTTGGAGCAGAAATAGCAGCTTCCGTCCAGAAAGAATGCTTTCTAAACCTGGAAGCTCCCGTGCAAAGAGTTACAGGACATGATACTCCCTTCCCACACGTCTTCGAACCCTTTTACATGCCAGATAAGTGGAGATGTTTGGAGGCTGTGAGGAAAGTTGTCGAGTTTTGATTAAATAAGAAATTATCTAGAAATATATTTTTGCTCTCTTTTCTTGTATAAAATAAATGGTCTATTGAAAATGATTCTGATGAAATGACTAATTCATTTGCGAGAATTGGGTTAAATGTTGAGATGTGAGTCAAGCCACTTGTCATGGTGGCATGGTCGCATTTGGCAATTAATCATTTAATTTAATTTTGGGGTAATAAGCGACGCTGAAAGCTCTAATTGATTTAAAGTGATTTGCGCTACGCATTAAACTGATTAGTGAAAACTGATATTGGCAGATAAGCGATTACTGATTACTTATAAATGATGAGTCAGACTGAAACTCAAGTTCAGCCTTCGCGATCACGCTCCCGATCACGCTCCAGGTCAAAGACTCGGAGTTTGGAGAACAAACCGATTCGTGTTTGGTGTCCGGGCTCGTAAGCAATTTAAATGAATAATTGCCAGACAAATGCTTAATGTTTATTTACAGGTTCGACGTACTCAACTACGAGCATGTCTGTTTCCTCGAAAAAGTCAGGTCTGAGATGGGCAAGAGGTTCCCCAAAGTCGAGCTTATCGTAGGCCTCTACTCCGACCAAGAATTGGAGGCGAGGGGGAGGAAGACTGTCTTCTCTTTAGGCGAAAGGTTTGACATGATGAGGGCCAACAAATGGGTTGATGACATCGTCAAGGACGCCCCCATCGAGCTCTCCAAAAATGTCTTAAATGACCAGCGCTGCGATTACGCCTTCTGCTTGGAAGGAAGTGAGGATAGCGCCATTCACGACGTTGAAACGCAGACTTTGAAGCAAGAGCTTGTTGACTCGGAACTCCTCAAATTCATCCCAACTTGTAATAAGTTCCAAGATCAAAATAACAACCGGAAGTATCATTTAACCTTCGACCTCATCAACCGCATGCTTCAGCTTGAGCCGAGAGATGAAAACGAGAACAAAGTTTCAGGCCGGAATTGGGATTCAGTCGCAACCTTCCCCACCAGCTTATCTTGCAAGGAAATGGTCCGGATTGCGAACGTCAATTCTATCAAAAAGCCAAAGGTTACTCTGAAATGGGTTGTTGCAATTCAAAATATTTACAAATGTAATTTTTTTTATAGCCGACAGATAAAATCGTTTACGTCGATGGTTCATTTGATCTCCTCCATCCTGGCCATTTAGCATTGTTGGAGAAGGCACAAAGCCTCGGTACTTATTTATTTTATGAGCTTATCAATTTTTATTGCATTAATTTATTATTAGGTGACTTTCTCTACGTCGGCTTGTTCTCGGATGAGACGATTGCAAGCTACGCTGGGAAAGACTATCCCGTAATGAAATGGAATGAGCGACTTCTCTCTCTTTTGTCCTGCAAGTACGTCTCGGAAGTGGTGATTGACGCGCCTCTCCAAATAACCGATAGCTTAATAGACGCTTTCTCCGTAAGCTGCGTAGTTGGGTCTGCTGACGACTATCCGGAGCTGAATGATAACAAAGTAATGCAATTATTTAGTTGATTCGAGAGTGATTACTTGTTTACTTTTTATCTGCAGACTGATCGGTTCGCTGTGGCTAGAGAGCGCAAAATCTATTATGAAAAGGAAGACGAGAAGAATCGTGAGGGGGTGGCTAATAATTCAGACTTGACTACGATCGACGTGATTACGCGCGTTCATCAGAATTGGCGAAGGTACACGTATGCATCGGCTAATCCAGCGGATTAAGAGCTTCACTAAATTGATTGATCAGAATTTTTAATCTATAAATTGTACAATTAGCTATTAGGCTTACGCGGTAACGCGCATTTAGAAATATTTTATGATTAATAAAAAATAGTTTTAAAATGAAAGAACGTGAGTGGCTTGGGATGTAGGCGGGTCATAATTAAATCATTCGTTTACACTCATGGAAATACCAATAAGATAAGAGCAAGTTCAGTGAAATATCCACCTACTTATCTAGTTATCAATTGTCGATAAGCTCGGAATATTTGCATTAAATATTTATGATTTAGCAAGGAATAAGCTTTGCATGACGCTAGCATTTAGGATCATGTCATTTTAGATGATGTCAAATAATCCATCTTATGATTTTGGAGGTGGAGGGGGAAATGGAGTGAACTCGTGATTCGAAATTCCTCATCTGGTCATCTGACTAGCAATCATGTGATGAATAGATTCTAGATTTTTCTTTTACTTCCGCATCGTCTCAATGTCAATAGTCAGGAGAAAGACATTGACATTGGCTATTGGCTCTCTAGAAATGCTTATCGATTAGGCTCGTCTGATTTTCTCGGCAGTGTTTGGATTGGGAAGGTGTTGCTTATCAGCTTTGTCATAAGATCGGTCGGTGTGGAATGTTGTCTCACGTCACTATTTAAGTATTTGGATAAATCATGATTGCTTTCGGGGTAGGTTTCTAAAAATAAATGATCATCACCTGCAGTAAAATGGACTTTTAAAGTTAATCGTCTGGACCAACAGTGAATACTCTGTATAAGAAAAAAGCAGAAAGGTGATGATTGATGAGCAAAAGTCTATGATTCTTCCATGCGAAGGCAATGATAAGCGTGGTATATAAAAAGAGCTAGTGCACGCTTATCCAAATCATACCATCAGCATCCAAGCTAGAGAGAACAAAGTAGAGAGAAAGTGTAGGGGCAAGCTGAGATAAGCTCTTTCACAAGTCGATTAAAATTAGCAAGTTTTGAGAGACTGTTTAGTTTTTATTTAAAATCTCAAAATGATCTCGTTACTCCAACCAATCATCCTTTTAATCACGTTCTACGGATGTGAAGCAGGTAAAGCTATTTATAATTCAATTGACTATTGACAAGTATTTTATTTACCTTTCTATATCTCTTCCAGTCATCAATCAAATCTCCCAAAAGATTGTCAATGGCCAAAACGCTGAATTTGGCACGGTCAAAGGTCACCCATACATAGTAAGTATGCAATACCTGCACCACACCGACGAAGAAGGGGACCACTACAAGCCCTTTTGTGGTGGAATGATTGTGGATAAAAGGACAATTCTTACGGCTGCGCATTGCTTCGAAGAGTCCAAGCCGAATTGCTGGGTAGACAACCCTGACCGCTGTTACAGAGTCGTTGCTGGAGCCTACGACTTATCAAGAAATGTCAAAGAGCAGATGAGAATCGTGCCCATGGACAGAATCAAGATTCACGAGGACTACGACGGCTTCCATTACGACAATGATATTGCAATGATAAGGCTGAGGACACCGCTCCACTTTAATGAATACGTGAAAGCCATTCCATTGGTGAAGGAGGGGGGAAGATATAGCTCTCGAGCTACAATAGCTGGTTGGGGGGAAACATACGTGGCAAGCCCAGACAGGAATGTCTTGCAAGAAGCAAATGTCACTATCTATTCCGATTCAGAGTGTGAAAGCCGTTGGGGTCAGTATTATCATAGCGAAGTGATGATCTGCGCTGGAAACCAGCTCCTGCCTCATCAACTAGATGGGATCGTTCCAGACGCATGTAATGGGGATAGTGGAGGACCTCTAATAACTAGAGACTTAGATGACCTCGACCCTTCAACAAGATATTTGATTGGGATTACATCGTATGGATTTTATGAATGTGGGAATGAAATTTTTCCTGGTGTTTATACGAAGGTCGAAGCTTTCTTGGAGTGGATTAATAAGAATAGGTTGAGGAGTAGGAAGAAGGGGCCAAGGGCTAAGTTTTATGCTAGGCATAACCACTTCAATTGACTGAAGGCTTTGGAAGTAGCTTCGCTCCTACTTCCGCTTTAGAGTCTGCGGATATGTATCAATTTTTATCTCATCGACAGTATTATTTTTTAATAAAAATGAAAAGATAGTCTTGCGATGCCCCAGCCGGATCTAATATGAAATATGAGTCATTTCATTTCCACCTTTGCTCTGCACTTATCACCAACTCCACTCATTGATAAGCATACGAAATATATTTTTCCTGATGACAAAAACCTTGAAAAATCGCTTCAATTTCAATGAAACGACTGGGATTTCTGCGTAAAGACGGAAAGTTTTTTGCTGACGTATTTTTCTAATTGTTTAACGTGCTTTAGACACGAGCTTATCATATCCAACGTATTTTATGATGACACAACGATTGTTTACATTGACATAATTTGCAACATTGATAAGCTAACGAATTGCTACCAGGCTTAAGCTAGGCTCCAGCTTGATTGTCTGCACCTGACCTAAATAGCAGGACAATGACTGAGTCCAGACTTGTTTATCCGTTTATTTTATGCTTCGGCTCTACGAAAAAATTGCGTAAGGTGCGTGCACACTTTAATAGATTAAAAAACAAAATTTATTTTATAGTTTTTGCTTAAATGGACTGGACATTTGAAGAGGTAAACATTTACAGTTTTAATAGCGAGAATATAAGTGTATAGCATTAGTAAAAATAGAAACACTTTTTAAGTTGCAGACACATCCATTGCAGAATCTTGAGTCTCGGTAATAACAGTTGAGGCATCTCCTTTCTGAATGTAAATAAGAGAATTATAAAAATCTTAAAGTCCCTTTTGGAGATGCGTATGCGTCACACAAACCTTGTCTGAGCTCCGGTTGCATCGTAATCTCTTGCACGAGCAAAGGAACGTCCCAATCGGGAAACTTTACCGGTAGCTTTATCAATCGTGATGACATCTCCAGATTGAACCTGAAGTTCAAAATCATAATTTAAAATCAAATCACTATTTAGATTATCCTAACTCATTACCTTCTCTCGCATGATGGATTCAATCATTTTCTGTCCCAAATCATAGACCGTTTCCATCTCGGTCGTTTTCAAAGTCAACTTGCCAACTTTATTCCCCACTCCGGATGTTGGATTATCAACTAGTATTTCCACGACTTCTCCCTCGATGATTTCCGTCTCTTCCCTGTGAAAAAAATAGTTCATTTCAATACTCAACTCCAAAAGGACTATCATTTTTCAAACTTACTTGATCCTAACTCCAATCGATTTGCGAATAGCTTGTGTGAGAGCTTCAGTCTTGCTCATTTCCAAAGAGTAGATTTCCGAAGCGGACATATTCGTGAATGGAGTGTCTTGACCTAGAGCCCTTGACATGCCCATTGCAATAGCAGTCTTTCCGGTTCCAGGCTGACCTGCGAGAAGCATCGCTCTTCCGGCAATCTTTCCCTCTTTGATCATCTCCAGAACCACGCCTGCAGCTCGTCTAGCTTGGAGCTGACCAACCATTCCTTGGGATGTCTGACGGGGCTCTAGGGAGTCATCCAAACCCAATCCCCTGATATGAGAGTGCGCTCCAATCCGTTCGAGGTAGGTCACCTCCCTCCCCTCAGGAATGGCAACTGCGTCCTGGAATAAAATTATAATGTTAAGCAAAGTTCGCAAAGTCCGTCCCACCTCCCTCTTTAACTTAACGGACCAGTTAGGATATCAACTTACCGCCATTTTAATAGTTCCTTCTTATCTTTGGCCTTTGCTTATCCAAAATTTAACTTCTCAACACCCAAAAAACTATGCAGCTAGCTGATTAACTATTTTGACAATACTTTTATCCAACAATGCTTATCCACTTGTATAATTCCGATATCTCAAAACTTTGTTAATCAATCAGTAACTCAATCGATTTAATTTTGATTAAAAATCGACCAAACTTTTCCGGAGCTTATCAAAGAACGACTGACACACGCTATTTCACAGCTTCATCTACCGCAAGCCTACCCTCCTGCCGCTTCTTTTATGGGGCCATGTGAAACATTTTAATGAATATATCTTAAAAGGATTCTACACTGATATGGAATGCATTAGAAAAAGTGAACAAAGAGATGCAGCCAAGAAGCGTCTATGCCTTTTACTTATCCAGAGTCTAGGACTAAAATTTAAGGAGTTTTCTATTCTGTTTGGATATTATTTTATTCGTGAAGAAATCAAAGTGACAACTTTCAAGATTTGGACAAATATTTGATCTCAGAGACGGGAGACTACTTTTTGGGAGGTCCCTTCGCATTCCCTTTCTTCTTTGGTGGGGGAGGAGCGGGCGGCACATAGTTCCTCAGGTGCATCTTGATCTCCTCTGGAATAACTGGGAACTCGCTGTATGGCGTCATATCCAGCTTCTCGAATTCTCCGTCGTCTCCCCTTCAAAACAAACAAATATGTTTTGAAAGCTAATAAAAATATAATGATAATATTTAACTAACCGATAAGCCAATCCTATAATTCCTGGCTTGAATAGAGTGGCAGTTCCAGGAGTGAATCCGTACGAGTTCAAAGTTCTTGGGCCAGGCGGCCTTGGAGGTTCCTCCTTCTCCTTCTTATCGTCCTTCTTGCCTCGACCCCTGCTATTTTTGTCATCCTTCTTCTTCTCTTCCTTCTTGGGCTTCTCCATCTCCTCCATTTCTTCCGGCTCTTTCCCGTACATCGAGAAGAGTTGGATGTCCTCGGCGAACTGGCGGAGAATAGTAGCCACTTGGATCTTCAGTTCTTTCACTATCTCGTATTCAAACGTTTCAATGCAGAGCGTCTGGTTCTTCCTCCGGATGTTAATGAATACATTCTGTTTGAAAAAAAGGTGTAAGTTAATTGCTCTAGAAATATTCAAAGTTTCCATACAAGATCAGGTGGTGGAGGAGGCTCCTCTGGTTCTACTTCCTTCTTCGCCTTCTTCCCTTTGCTTCCTCCCCCCTTCTTTCCCTTTCCTCCTTTCTTTTTACCCATGATGCTTAGCTTCTGTTTGAAAGTGTGAAGTTGGTTAGGCTTTGAAAGAATCAAATCGGGCTTTAGATATTTAAAATTGCTTTAGCCAAATGGCTTCATGTATCCATAGCTAGTGTGAAGGCATCTGTCTAGAAGAAACGCTCTTGCAAATCACTTTCTTCTTCCTCTCAAAATTAAAAATGTCCACTAAATTCACCAAGAAGGCTAAGATTCGGAGATAATTAAAGTCATTTTGAAGGAGAGATGGCCAACAATGATAACGAGTTGACAACTCAGTACAAATGGCAGCGCAAAGCTCCCTTACCCCAACTCAGAGCTCCTCAACCCCGTTCAGCAAAAGCAAAAGCAGTCGAGGAAGTACCAAAGGACCCCTATGCAGACCAGAACTACGCTAACGTTTCAGGTCACAGCCTTTTAAGACAGCCCTTACTTCCTCTAAAAGTGCCCGGGCTCAATCCAGACACGCTCATAACCATGGGCTTATTCCAAAACGAAACGGAGAAGCCGCCGGTGGTTGGCCCTGCTCCTAAGAAGTGGAATAAGAGGAAAGATGGCTTTGAATACGCATGGAGGAAGAATGAAGGGCAGAATTCGATGGTGAGAAAGATCGCTAGGAGATTAGCATAGAGATTTGAATGAAGAGCTGTTTCATACAAAGCTTGAAAATTGCTTCTTAATAAAATGTAATTAATTATAGGCCAGCAAAACTAACGTTATTCCGCCTGGAATGGATAATTATAGGAAATCAACAGGCACGAATACGCAGGGGAGTCGTAATTCGAGAGATAGCGGCTCCTCTCGTTCAAAAAGACCTTCGAATGACGAAGGGAGATCGCATGGTAGTCGGAGCTCTGGCTCTCATAGCCGCGGTCGAAGTGGCTCATATGGCGGCGAATCCGGTTCTCGTGGTCGTGGCTCGAAAGGTGGGGAGTCGAACGAAGACGACGACGTACCGGCTGGAGCAAGTGCTCATCAACATCATCATCACCGCCATCAAGAAAGCCATCATAAAATTATAGATTTGGATGATAGCAGCGAAGACGCAGAGAAGAAGCATAAGCAGCATTCCCACTCCCATTCCTCCAGTAATAATAATAGACACCACCACCATCGCCATCATCATAGGCGTTCTTCTTCGGGAGGTTCATCGAAACGGAGATAAGGCTGCGAGGAATATTGCTCATTTTTCAAAATTAAAATCGAATAAAATTTTTGGTGAAGCTTAGCATGAATCACAAGTCATTTTTTGATTTCTACCTTTTGTTAAATTCCCCAGCTCATTTTTCATAACAAAGCAAGTCCAAATGGCGTAATCACTGTACCCTTTGGCGATGAGGCGTCAGCAATGTCTACGCTTTCGCTCTACTTTGCACTTGCTTTTTCAACTCGTGGTCGAAGTTGCTTAAATGCTGCGGTTTAATATTTTAATCGTATTGCACTTATTGCACATTGCATGCCACTCTTCTTCTACATAATGTAGACTACATTCACTTTGAGTTAATTTATGAATGAGTTGGGGCAGTGATTATAAAGTCATTGTCTTTGTACCCATTTCTTTCGAAAAGTTGAAGGTTTTAAACCGTATCGTTATAACCTTGATGGAATTGTTGATGATTATGTGGTTAAAATTATATCAGAGCCACATTAAAGGTTGATTTTCAAAAAGGTTTCTGAATTTGACACAAATGACGCATGCTTAAGTAAGATTTGATACAACTTGTAGCATACAAGCAATCTGCAAGATTCGTTTCGTACTGTTTAAAAAATTAATTTGATAATCGATTGCTTAATAAGCAGGAGCAAAGCTACTAGTTAGTTTAGCGATGGGAAATGCGATAGCATTTTACTAGTAGATTGCTGATTTGTAGATTGTTCCGGTGTTGGTTTTCTATGATTCGATCTAAACTGTTCAAGCATGACAATTAAACTCTGCTAATATAAGAGTTAAAAGTGTACCAAATCAATTACATACATCATCACCTTACAAATGTCAACTTCCGTTCTTCTAATCATACATTTTTACTACAAATAACGTGAGAAAGTTTAGCTGCAATTGCAACAATAAAAATATTTGTAAGAGCTTCCTTTTCAATTTTCTAAAAAGCTATAAATTACTCGTGAACTCAATTCATTCATGACATAGCTTGTCACACACTAGCCGCTTGGCAAATATCAGCTCAACTCTCGAGTCAAGTCACGGTGACACTATAACTAAACGCATAATAAGGGATAATGGGATTTGCAATTTACAAATTTAGATTTTTCACATTTTTAAAGCATTTTTAAAGCATTATAAGGACTTATAAGGATCACTTCATAAGCAAAAAAGCTCAGAAACATGTGCATCATGTGCACATAAAAATACCAGAGATGAATGGACATATCCACATTTTTTATCTGAAGTAATTGTTGCGTCATAATGACTCTACTTCCCTAGAAAAAATAGCAAATAACAAGGCACCTCCACCAATACAGAATAATTATATTTCTATACGTAAGAACATGGGAAATCCTGCGTAAAAATCATAAAATTAGATGCAAATTATGAGCACGATACAATCGCTTTTTATTCGTACGTATTTGTTCATTTTTAAGAGTAAGCTTGTGTGGGATTGGCGCAGAGTTGGTCTGACCAGGTCAAGAAGTTGGCGTGTTGTAATATAGAAGGGCCCTAAGCTTATCAGTCTGCTTCCTACTACAACTTTTGAATTGAAAAAAGGGTCTCGTGTTTTCAGCTTCTTACCTTGTCATTTGTTCTGTTGTTGAGGTTGTCAGTGAATTTTTATTTGTACAGGAAGAAGGTCCTTATCATGCATCTGTTAAGGGGCAAACCGCACTTGCTTGGGCTTCAGGTAAATCTGATTTTTAATTTAAATAGTGTCAATATCAAAGTGGTCGTGTTAAGACAAGTGATTAAAGTTAATATCATCTTTGACAAATGTCAAGTGTTGAAATTGTGTAACTTTGTCATTCGTAGGTCATCCTCAGCCTGATAAGCTGGGCAGAAGGATGCAATTTCGGTCCGGGGAATTTAGGCTTGTTCAATTTTGGTAGGCTTAAATGAAATAGTTCAAAGTGGAATGGTTTATGTGAATCTATTTTTTTATGCTTTAAAGGAACGGGCAATTTAGGATTTCTCAATTTCGGAGTTGGAAACGCCGGCATTGGCAATAAAGGTATTTCTTAAATAAATTAATCTTTCTCTGCACTTTGCTTACTATAATTTTCCTTAAAGGGTTCGTAAACGCTGGCGTCCTAAACACTGGCTTTGCCCAGCTCGGCGTTAGGAACATTGGAGCTCTTAACTTTGCCCCTGTTCCGAACACAATCAGTGTTTTGAACGTGCCTGTATTCCCCAATCTCACTCCGCCCATTCCTATCGGAAGGAGGAGAAAGAGAAGATCGACAATGAAGTATCCAGAGGAGAAGTTCCCTTGGCTTACCAAAAGTAGACAGGAAAATTACGATACAACAGCAATTAAATATTGACAAGTGATTTTTTAAATTGCCAAATCATACGAAATGTTACCTGTAAAACAAATGCAGTTATTTTCTTACATGCAACCTTGTTTTTCTTTACCATTTAGTGTAAGAAATAATTAAGTTTTCTATGGGATAGTACTTACTTTTACTTTTCATAATTTTTCTGAGCAATTTTATTTCTTACGTGTTCAATTTTAAAAGTTTTAATGGGAATTTTTTTTATAATGGCTCAATTCTAACTAATTTAAAAAAATAAAGACTAGTCAATTATAAACATTTAATCTCTTTTTAATGAAAATTCTAATTGCTAGTCGATAAAAACATTTTCATAAAATATTTTATGCCTCTGCTCTGCTTTCTCATCTCGCTTTGTTGGCGAAGGTCAACTGTCAACTTTTATGCAACTCGACATAAAGCTAAGCTCATCTCTTGAAAGGATGGCCTTGAGAGAGATGTGGGTGGTGGAGAGAGCTGTTCAGAAAAGCATAACCCGAACCCATGATTATTTATATGATATTTTTAACATGTGCACTCTGAAATGATATGGGTAGAAGTGGACCATTCCAAGGTTAAAAAGCAAAAGCAACAGATCGAGTTAAGTCAGTTCCCGACTTCGGAGATCTTTGCAGACTTTAATTTTAATTCGCAAGCTTTGAAATAATTAAGTATATTATTGAAAAGGAAAAAGAAAAATCTAATCAATTTTATACGCCGACTTGGCCTAATCGGCTATTTAAGGACGTGCAACTAAATAAAAAGTAAAAATGTTAGAAACAATTTTGATCGCGGTTGCAACAAGCTTCGTAGCTTTTCTCGCTACCCTCATAATTTATGCGCGGTGGCACTACGGCTCCTTGGAGAAACTAGGCATTCCTGTAGCCCAACCGCATTTCTTCCTCGGCAGTGATCCCGACGGCCACTTGATTTGCCATCAAGAAAGGGACTTGGAAAGATTTAAGAAATATGGGCCTGTCTTTGGGGTAAGCTATTATTTCTTACTTAGAATCTCAAATAAATCTAATATTTACTTTTAATCAGATTTACGAAGGAAGAACACCCCGCATATTTGTCATCGATCCTGAAATGATCCGCCTAATAATGGTTAAAGACTTTGACCATTTCTATGACAGAACGCAGCCCGACTGGGGCCACGCAATTTGGAATAACTTGTTAGACTTTCTACCAGGCGAGAAATGGAAGACTATGCGCTCCGGGATTACGCCAATGTTTACCTCTTCCCGGATAAGGAATGGAGGAAAGGCCTTCTCAGAAATTATTGAAAAATACCTCCCCCTTTTGAAGAAAGAAATGGATGGGGAGAGTATAAAATTCGACATGAAAGACTTCATGACTCCCGTCTTTGTCGAGTTCACAATGGACTACTTCCTTTCTTTAAAAGTCCCGAAAGAAGTTGATATCCGTGATGATTATGTCATGCAAATGATCAAGGATGCAGTTGCGGAAGAGATGGAGCCGAATTTCTTGATGAATCTCATGAGTAAGACTAATTAAAGATGAGCTAGTTAATTAGCTAATTATTTTAATTACTTTTTAGCCGTCTACCCACAAATCATCAGAATATTTGGGCTGTTCGATTCATCGAAAGCCATCTCCAAATTCCTTGCCACGCTCGACCAAGCGATTAAAATGCGGAGAGAGATGAAAACGGATACAAGTTCAGGAAAAGATTTTATAGATGTAATGATTTCAATGTTTGATAAGCTCGATAGTGACGAATACAAAAAGATCGGAATTGAAAAGGTCATCATCCAAGCGCAAGCCTTTGAAATGTTTATTGCTGGTTACGACTCGATCCTGGGCACTTTGGGCATTCTGCCTTATTTTATCTCGAAAGATTTGAAAGTGCAGGAGAAGCTCTTGGAAGAGATTGATAATGGAGGGGATGGGGAATATCCTTATTTAACTGCTTGTGTGAGAGAAGCTATTCGGCTCAGCCCCGCATTCAATCGACTAGAAAGGCTTTGCATGAAAGACTGGACTTATGAGAACGAAAAGGGGTTGAAGCTCACAATCCCCAAAGGGACCTCAGTTGTAGTGCCCGCCTGGGCTACAAATAGGAACCCGGATGTATTCAAGGAGCCGGACGAGTTCAGACCAGAAAGGTATTATAAAGCAGAGCCGGAAGAGAAAGCTAAATATGCCATGTCAAGTTTTGGCCACGGACCCCGCAATTGTATCGGAATGAGAATGGGGATTGAGATGGTTAAAGCGGGGATGATAAGAATGATGAAGGAATTCACTTTTGAGGTGAGAAATGACACGAAATTGGAGTTGTTGAAAGGCGTCCCATTCATTACGAGGTATAGACCCGTCCATGTCAATCTTATTAAGAGGAAAAAGTGAAAAATTAAATGGTTTATGGCAAAGTGTTTGTTTATTACAAAAATTAAATATTTTACAAGACATAAATACACTTTAAAAACGATCCACAATTGGATTTAAAAATATAAACCGGGTATAAATATTTGACCAATCATCCACATAAATGCATTCAGAGATTCATAAAATAATTTTCACATTTAAACATTGATTGTGGGATTCGCGACAAGAGACGACTATCATTAAAGTAAAATGCACTGGCAGTTTATCTTTTTGGTTATTCCTGTACAAAAAGGTTAAAAATGCTACCCTTTCACTAAATGCTTAGAGAATGTACAAGTTGTACTGAATATTTGGCAAAATTGGTCCTTGCCTTAAATAAGGGCACTTGTCATAAATTAATTGGACGGTTCTAGGTTTGTAATGAATATTCGGTTGTGCCCTTGTATAGAGAGAGTGTGCTTATGTCAAAGAGATTCTGAAAGAGTCATTTACAAAGTAGTGACCAAGTGGGATTCTGAATGAGGATTAACCAATGTCAAAGGCTCCTGAACACCTCCAATTCTAACTCTTCTATTATTATTTGGTCCTGGAAAGATGGGACTTTGTTCCTCTCCTTCTGGCCTTAGTCAAGCCTTAGTCTCCATCGTATAAGCGGAGTGTGATTCCCTCATCTTCCTCCTTTGAGACTGGATGCGGGACTCAACGAGGAAGAGAATTCCCGAAACGTACTCTGCTACAACGCCAAGAACGGCGAAGGCGAAGGACCAAGACAGATAATTGTTTTGCCAATCGGGCATCCAGTCACGGCTGTCTCCTTTAGCCCCGAATACGATAACGGCTATTGTGCCGAGAAAGGCTTAAGAGAAAAGATATCGATTAGTTTTCTACATTTATTCCGTGCGTGTGAAATGGTTTACCTGATATCATTAGAATAATGCCAATAATGCGGAGTAGAAGGACGTAATAGTCGTGCTCTGGTCCGAAGCAAAGAATGTAGGCGGGCACAAGGACAATCGCTATCAGCAATGTCACGAAACACATCGTGAAGAAGAATTGCACCGCGACGAAGAAAGCTGAAAAAAACAAAATAAATTAAATGAATGCTTTTTTAAACTTTTTATTTTAATCCTTACGAGGAACCAAAAAGCTTCTAATTTCCTGATAGCCCGTCGTAAACGGATCAAAGATCCATCTACAACCCGTAAAGAACCTGCCATAAGCGGGGTCGTAAGGATCGGGCAGAGAACGAAAGCAATGCGTCCATAAGCCAAGCTTCTCAAACTTTGACCCGACAATCCGCTTATCACTCTCCAGCCAATAAGGAGTGGCGAAAGCCACCAATATTAAGATAACTGCTAGTAAGAACACGAAAATTGCTGTTGTCCCGGATAAAGTCCGCTTTTTATAGTGGGCACTCTCCATATACTGATGGTTTCTATGTTCCATCATCATCCTGACTTTTTATTTAAAAATAGCACTTTTCTCTAAATCTGTTGTGCACCTGCTATTAATTTGTGACAAATCTCACTAGTCACATTATGACTAAATCTATCTAATTTGAGATCAGAGATGAGCTATTTTACTACGGTGGGAGATTAAATTTTAACTAAACTGAACTTTGTCTCTTTTTATTAATTTGACATAAAAATTCTCAGCAAAATAGTCGTTTTTTTTAGCAGTCTTTGAGAATGGAATGTTAGGGAGAGACAGAGTGCGTAATAATAGGAGAGTATTCTTCTGCAAATCGCATGAAAAGGTATGACGAAGGCGTTCGAATTTATTTACAAGTGAGCCCCATCCCATCACGCTCAGGTAGATTCTAATCAAGGGAAATGCTATTACGCGCAATGTTCTCTCAACAGCACAAAAAGGATTATCCGGGTGGGGTTTAGATTGAGTTTTTAACGTTAGCTTGAACAGTTTTTTTGTGAATGTTTTGGTGAAGGAGGGGGACAGGTGCAAACTCAGGTATGGGATGGGAGGCAGAGCTAGAGTAACGTATGAAAATTTCTACACGCACAGGTAGTAACATGGCTATTGTTTGGTTGTATTGTTGGGATGTTAGAGTTTTTTATGTGCAAAGTGGAAATGTTTTAGGGCTGATTTTACATATGAATGGATGGTCGATAGGTGGATATAGCATTAACCCTTTTTATATGACAGAGAAATAGCGAATGAAGTAATGTCAAAGTTAGGAAAACTGGAAAAATATTTTTCATCAATTGCTAATGAATTAGAATGGCTTTGAAATGACAAGTTTCTTAAAGAAATTTTTAGGAAAGGATTTCCGTGAACACTTTTCCATTTTGAGATGCTCCAGGCAATTCCAATAGAATGTTTCAGATAATATTTTGATGCAAGTTGAGATTAATAGTAGCTTATAGTCTTTTTAGCCTCTCTTCATGGTTAATGCACAACGAAAAAAATGCTAGAACCGCTGTTGGTTAATGCACTGATCATATCATGTAAACCACCCTTCCGCCTCCGCTTGTTTACTTCTGCTCCGTAGTTCATACACCTCTTGAATGATTTTTTAGAGATGAATATGGTGTAAATGAGATGACAAGCTTTAATTGCAATTTGCCAAGAAACTTTGGAATTTTGGAAATAACAATGAGATGAGATGACTTACGCTGGAAAATGAGATCATTCAAATGATAGAGCTCTTCGGAGAGGAGGTAACGGCACCCCGAAATGGTGATGTCAAAATTATGGTTGGCATCTTGAAGATTATGGAAGCATCCTTCCCACAAACCAATCCTTATAAATTTTGGGTGGGGCATGTAGCCATCCGTTTCCAGCCATGATGAGGTTGAGAGAGCAATTATTATGAAGAGTAAAGCTACTCCGATAAATCCAAAAGAGATTCTGATATGGCCTGGGATTCGGCTCGCGTTCTCTGCCGCCATGTCACGGGAGTTCCAGACGAACACTGACATCGATTTCGAGCTTATTGTACTGATGGGTGTGTGGGCGGAGTGGGGACGGGCACTTCGGCTCGGGCCTGGCTCCATGGAATGGGGAGAAGATAAATACTAACACTTAACCAAATTCTCTCTTCACTTTTTCAATGAACTTGTTCCAATTTTTCACACTTTGAACAATTCCACTCTAACCTTTTAACTTTAGCCATTTAAAATGTCACATCACAAAGAGCTCACACATGGCTTTGTCAACTCTTTAAAGCTCTGTCAATTTTAACTGCAAATAAATTGGCAAATTTCTTGCCATCCCTTCAATGAGTTGGCGTGTGTGAGCGCACTTGAGTAAAAGTGATATGAGATGAGTGAGAAAGTATTGTGCTTATTATATAAGAATGCATATAAGCCATTTCGCATAGAAAGAGTAACCCTTTTCACGGCATGAAGTGAATGAGCTCTAACATCCTGTAACACCTCTACGTGTTCACTCTATTTTCACCTTTTCATCATGCTCTTCTACTTTGTTTCTACTATGATGTTATGCTTAATCAAATCACTTTTATTAAATATTATTTAATTTTCCATGTATTGCCTTATAAATTCGATGTATGGAGATATTCTAGTGCAGAAACTAGGCACATTTTCCCTCCCACACCCAATCCCAAAAGAGATAATTCCTGCAAGAGCAACCTCGCCATCCTCCTCGACCAACAAGGGTCCCCCTTCATCCCCTGCACAGCTATCAACAGCTTCCTCTTCGAGTGGAGATATGCAAACCATCCCATCCTCTACCTCCAACGCAGACCCTATTACCTCCTGGCATTTCTCATTTTCAATAATTTTTACTTGTGCCTTGTGAAGGGTGTCAGGTAAAATGATATTCTCTTCCGCCTCTGTTCCCCACCCGGCAATTGTTCCAGACTCTTGTAGAATCTCATAAGTCTCTTGCAATATTGCTATTGGGGCAACACTCTGCGACCATTTTAGAGGAGGATTTATTTTTAAGATGGCAATATCATTTGAATAGTCATTCTCCTGCGCATAGTCTGGGTGGAGGTGTTTAGTGCTTATCTGGCACTTTTGCCAGTGCTCCTCCTCCCCCGTCAAATTATGTTTGCCAGCCAAAACATGATTGAGAACGATATCAACGCGGTCCGCGCAGTAAGCACTGGTCAATATTGTGCGGGGGTCAAGGATGACGCCACCGCAAAGGTGGAAATTCCTCACTGCCGTTTGCACACTAACTATCCAGGGGAATTCGTGCGGAGTTGCTTCAAATTAAATATAAGATGAACTATGTATTTAGTTAATTTTTAAAGTAATATTTTTCACCTTCTGTCCCACCAACAATCAGAGGCCTTCCCTTTGGAGATGCCTTCACTACCGCAATTAGAACTAACAATTTTAAATGAAAGATGCCCATTTCGACTTAATTTTATGTAAGCAGCTGAATGATTTCTGACCATGCCATTGAGCTGATGAGCCAATTTTGGGTGACAGTTATTATGCGCATTGTTATTATTTTGATGCCTGTCAAACTGGCAGTGCTGATGATAACGATTTGCGATTAAATAAAATACAATTTTAAATTTGATCATTTTTTATCATTTTGGAATTTGATGTTTGTACAAAAGAATTATTGAAACGGTTAACATTAATATCATTATCACTTAATTCTAAATTATGAGAAAACAAATTACATGGACTATTTCAGCACTCAACTCGCGTAAACCGTTTCACGATTCACCTTTGCATTTTATAAGCTAGTAATTATTTAACTATTGTCAAAAGGGTTGAATGCGTTTACTTTAAACTTTAAAGTGATAATACAAAAAATAGAGAGAAGAGCATTAAAATTATAGTACTATTTATAGGTTACAAGTACGCGTCAAAAACGCTCTAAAAACTGACGGAGCACCAACGCTTTGTATAGCGTCTAATCAGTCTACATTTTCATATCGCAGATTGTATCCTCTTATTTCTTAGCTGCTAATAGTTTACAAAATTATTTGGCTTCAAGCTCATCTTTTAAGCAAGAACAAAACTTGCATTGATTAATAAAAATGTACAAAAAATTACAAAAAATGCTGTAAAATGTGGTATATAAACAGCAAGTCTATAAAGGAGGAAAGGCCTTAAACATCTCATCAGTCTTTTAAGCTAAGACTTAAATATCACAAGACTCAATCTCATCTGAAGAACCATCGGAATCCTCCGCTCCAACCGCGCCCACTTCACAATCGACTTCGGCATCTGAGCTACTGCCACTGCAGATGGATCTGGGAAAGAAAAGGCGATTATTTAAATGAAAATAGTTTATAAGTTTTAAGTTATTATGTAGCTGGTTCTTACCTGTCTGAAGCTTCTGATTCTGATCCACACGACACAGACCGGCTAAACTTTGGTCTTCTCTTGAGCTTCGTAAGTTGGGAGATTGGGATTGACCTGACGGGGATCTCGGCTTCAAGTTTCTCCTCGATTTCTTTGATGGAAAGGTTAGTCTGGAGGAAGTAGTGGAGGGCCGCATCCGAAAGGAAGACGGATGATCTCATTACCCTAATAAAAAGTACAAGTTTTACTCAAAATTCTCAGCTTCCCCCTTAATTAGAGTAATAGAATGAGCCTCACCTCTGTAAAAACTTGCCCAAGCCGAAACACCTCTGCTCAATCACACTCCCATTGAACTTTGTAGCGTAGATAAAAGTCTTTGGTGGAAGTGGTGGGACGACTTTGTTGGGGTGGTGGTAGCTCAGCTTCGAATGAAGCCAAACGAATTCCGAGAAACGACGACGGACTTCAGAGTATGGAAGGGAGAAGGCATAATGATTCGTCTGTGAAACGAAATGACTCATTTAGAACCAATTTGAATATTCTAAAATCGTTTAAAAAGGTATTAGCTTACATCTAGTCGAATCAAGTAAGACGTAAAGGTCGATGTCCATCCTAATCCCTCCTTAGAAGTGATCGTTACCGGTTCACAAACCTCCAACTTAATTCGTCTCTGCATTAAGAGAAAAGCAAACGAAAAAACATTAGTATTTTTTTCATAGGTCAATCACATTTTACGTAAATGCTTTCTCATAAAGTCATGTTGGGTACTAATGACCGTCCTTGCCAAAGTACTCTCGTATTTCTTGCCTAAAATGAACCTTTCCATGCAACTACCTAAAAATTTTACTAAAAAAGTATGAATATGCTGTGCTTTCCTGTCATTCATTCATCCCAAACAGGTCATAAGCCAAGTCATAATCATTTACGTTTAAGTTTAAGAAGTGAAAACGTCAACGCAGCTTATCTACTTTGCATGTTCTGCCTAAATGTGACAAATTATAGGGAGCGATTAGCTGATGATGGAGATGCCTAACAAAAGCTGCTTATGACATCAATTTCAATTCATTCATGCCATGTCATGCCTGGCTGGAGAATTATGACACAATTCGTACATTATGATTATGACCTTGGGATGGAATGGAATATGAAATATTTATTCACAATTCACGCCCAACACAAAATCCAGATTAATAACAGACTTGTTATTATTTTAGCAGGATAAAATTGAATTATTCATGCAAAGAGATACTTTGAAACTAAATATTTTTCTGCAAGCTATCAAAATTATGTTACGGTGGTGGCAAAAAAGTACATCCTCCCCAAATGATAATGATGAGCATATGAAAGCGATTCTCATAAAGCTAAAGTGAAATTGATTCCAACATTTGAGTCATCCGCATGCACAGGCGATCTGTTATCCCAATTTTTGCATTTGAGTAGTGTGCCAGTAGGTTATCTCTGAAAAAGAGCAAAGTTTACTGCGTATTTAGCAGATGCCTAGTGAAGCGACGATGACGAAGCAAATCCCCACACCAGACCATGCAAGATAAGAAGGCTATGAGAAGATTGTAAAAAAAGCTTCCAGTAAAACAAAGCCATTCTCCATTCACTTTGCTCTTCTCCAAACAGACATGATTTTTTCTTAGAGAATAGATGAATAGAAAAGATAAAAGTCTCAACCTCAAGTCTGCAAAAAGTCTATCTTCTGCTAACGAAACCAGTTTAGAGTCTATTCCCCTTCACACAAAAGTCTGATGCAATTGACGAAGGCCATTTCACATGATAACTTTTCCTCTCTTCTCATCTAACTGCGCACAAGAGTTCAGCTAGACAAATCAAATGGCAATGGCCATGGATAAGCGAAAGTTGATATGAAAGTCTACTTGTGCTTATGTCTATGCTTATCAATTTAGAAAATAAATATTTTAACTTACATGTGACCCCCGTTCATGTACAACGAAAACAGCTCCATTCTCGGAGGACCGGACACGTCCCGAGGAATGTGAGTCGGTTGATGAGTAACTTGCTTGCGTGATGATATCGGCAGGCATTTTGACTCCAAAAATTAAAAAGCGTTGCACTAATAAACACTATTCGAACTAACTTAGACTAGAGAAGAGAGAGAGTTTCTAATTCTAAAAAGTCAATACTGAATGTTCACAAGTGCTTTCGGAAGAAGCTCTTTGTCTACTACTGTTACTTCGGCCACTGCCACTCTTGACGCGAATCAGGACTGAGACACTTCGCCTATTCCAGTTTAGCTTTACAGTATCACTCAAATGCTGAAAGTGATAAGAATGATGAGCCCTTTTCGAATCGTTATGATTGGGATCCGAGTTCCAATCCAAACTCATGCCAGCTGGCAAAAGAGAGAAACTTTGAAGAGAAAAATTAAATCGAAGACGATTCTAATGTCAAATCATTAGAATTCTATCCCCGAAGTCAGAATTCTTCGAAAAATGATGGGTTTAAGTTAAGCTCGTATTTATTCATTGAGAATAAAAGTCGACAAAATAATAAGGACCTTTGTCAGGAAATATTGGAATTTCAGGTCAGAAAATTATTTGAAAAGATTCAAAAATTATTTCACTGTTGAAAAAGTTGAAAAAAGTTGAGAGAGCTCGTGCGTCTGCTACGAAACCTTTGCAACGAATGAACCAAGCGGGGCAGATGCGGAGCTATTTATCCAAAAGCTGTTCTCACTTCTGAAGCATCGCTTATTGCAAGCTCTGCCAATGACTCGATGATGGCTTCTCATTCATAGCATTTTCTTGCGGAACGAAATGGAATATTCTTCATAGCAATTTCTGGAGCTGGATAGTTTTTTGGTGACGTTACTGGCCTTTTGTAAAAATGTTAATCTGGCTATTGGTCGACCATTCTAGAAAATATTCAAATAGTGAAAGTTTCATGAACTCTGTCCACTCTCAGAATATGCTATTCAACAACATTATTGTAGGACCTGTGGAATTTTTTAAGGAATATTTTTTATTTGAAGGCTTTGATGGTTTAGCCTGGCCATACATAAGAAAAAGCCTCTTTCCATGTCGCTATAAAAGCGTGTGATAAAAGGTGAGGATAATATTGATCTGCGCCATTAAGCCAGACATCTGTGGCTCCAATTGCCAATAGCCAATCCATCAAATTTATTGCAATAAATAATGCCTGCCATTCTCAACATTTAGGTGTTTATAAGCTGTGGATTTTGGATTAGGAAGTTATGTAATAATTAACAATTCAGCCTTCTCATCATCCTCGTATTCCTCGTCCACAAACTCTTTCCAAACCAATTCGAATTGGTTTAATCCAGTTAATCCTGTAACCTATGCCATCCCCAATATCTTTGTATTAGCCTTGTCAAGAAAGATTGATAAGATTTCATCGATCCCTAATCATTATCATGTGGCTAAATAATGTTCAGAAGCGGAGGAGCGGTTGGTGAAAGGTGGCATTCCTGAAGGTCGAAATTCTCTAAAATTGGGTGTATTACAAAAGGTTAATTAATAGCAGTCCAGGATGAAATAATTAGATTATCACTTAACACCTTTTCACTTCTGGAAAAATCCCCAAAAATTAATTACTTTTTAATCATCTCCGCTTCAATGATAATTATAGGGTGTGGCATGACGTATTTTAGAGGAATCGCATGATTCAAACTTTGTTATTGTTGTCCGGCCGGGGACAAGGCTAGAATTATTTGCAAGGTTTAATTGCAATAAGCCATGTGAGTTGTGACATTGCAAAATTCGAGAGAGTCAGAATGGACGTAATTAAGATGGGAGAGCGGTGCCGTGTGGAAGCGTCAAGTCTGCAAAATATTTTTATTTAGATGGATTGGATGAAAAGCTTTCGACACGGACCTTACGTAAGCAGCTTTTAGTCTTTAGAAGCAATAAATCTATTTACTATTTTGCAAAGCAGCTTACGTCGGTCACCTTCCAAATTGCAAATCATTCCCAGCTATTCACTTTGAGAGGATGAGATTTGGGAATTGGAAGGTGGCACATGACAAGTATCGGACATTCAAGGTTGGCATTAAAGCTTTTAATTAAGAATTGGCTACTTCCGTTTACAAGCTTAACTCAAGGAAATAATTATGTAATGTTTAGAGATTGATTTATCATAATAAATTTCATCCTTTTCCACATGACAGATGAACGCTTTCCACAAATTCAGATTTTTGAAGGCTAAACTGAGAGTCAGTGCTGGACTGGTATGACCTGATCGAGATAAACTGCGCAGTTGGAAAGGGTTGATGTCTAACTTGATGCGAGTGTGAACTGGAAACTCTGCTTTTATGTAAGAGAAAACGAGTCTTGTAACACGAATCATTTCAAACTTCCTAAAAGAATTAGTAAATATTTTCAACGTTTCACAATTCTCAGTAGAAATATTTACGTGTGGAAAGTAACGTTATAGATGAAATATTAATCAATCTTAACGTAAGCATTTTTGATTAAGCATTTAACTCCGATACTAATTATCTCTTTCGTACATTCCTACCAATCGCTTTCTTGCACGAGCTCATCAACTGCGTTCTGTCCTGTTTAGAGTGGCGACGCGATTCTTATCATCATTCTTTACCATTTAATTATCTTAATCATTTGCGCTCTTCTCAATTCTCAATTTTTCATTCAGACTTGAAATTATTTCACAATTTTTCCGCAAATCAATTCATATATCGTTTTCTTAGCTTTGGGGAAGGAACACGGAACAAACCCGGGTTAATTTACAGAAATTGTCTCAAAAAAGTTAGAAATTTCCAAAGCAAAAATTCTCAATTTTAGGAATTATTTTCCGCAGTGAATTGTGATAGGAAACAGTTCATTTCGTTCTAAGTGGAATTGTTTAGTCATGTCCTTGTTCAAAGATTGAGAATGAGTCATTCCTGTAAGTTCCCCGTTCTAAAAATAAGCAGGGAGAAAAGGTTCTTATCCAAAATGACTGCTTCTATTCAGGATTATGATAAAGCTGAGGTTTGTCTCGTCAAGTCACATGTAAATAGCATATTCTTGTCTGGCTTCTGGCTTTTATTAGTCATAAAGAGTGGAAGTCTCTATTGTCTTCACTAAAACATCAGAGTTCATTTTATACAGAGTTTTGTGAATGAATTTGTGTAAATGATAAGTAAATTATGTTAAAAAAAATTGGAAAAGTTATATTTACCAAGAGCATACAAAACAAATCATTTTACGACTATTGACCAATAATTGACAGATATTAGCTAAACTTTGCTCTTGCAATTTACTTCGCAATTCGTCAAGACACACCCAATTTCATTCTCTTTCTCATCTTTACCGATTGAGCTTTGATACAGCTAATTTCTCATAACATTTGAAACTTTTAATTCAAAATTCTGGATAAATCTCGATTTGAGCCATTCATTAAATGAATTGGGTTATATTTTGGTATTTGTTTTATCAGAATGAATCACTAAAAATAGACCATTTATCTCTTACTACGCACTTGGGTTGATGAAAGCGCAGTTGATTATTCTCTCAGACAATGGCAGTCCACATGAATCTTACACGTGTATTTAAAGAAAAAACGTTAACGTAATTACGTTTGCATTAATTTTAGAATTGAGTCAGGCTAAACTTGATTATGGCAAGAAATAACTAGAATTAGAAGGATAAAGAGCTAAAATCGTGGGAAAATTGTCCAAAAAGTCTCACTAGACCCCAGACAATTCACATTTAGTAAATAAATCATTAGCTTTTGAGCACATGTAACAAGTTTACTAACAAATAGCGTAATGCAGAGTGGCAAATGTCAAATGTCACTTGCAACATGGCTTTTGCGCAATGAGCGAAATTGATTACTTACCAGAAGTTAATTAATGCGAGATCAGTTCATTGAATGGCGGAGTTAGTTGAGAATTTTATCCTTCGTGGCAAAGTTGAAGAGCGTCTTGTAGACAGCGACAACCCCTGAGCTGTTTAGAGTGGAATTTTCCACTCGGAAAATGAATCAATCGATAACATTGATCAGTTTGGAGGATCCCCATTGGCTCTGGAAGGAGGCAGGGACTGATTGCTGAATAATAATCACAATCACTCCACTAATCATGCATTTGCAATTGAATCTAAAGGACAAGTTGCAAAGTCAAGAGGGGCTATAAACTCATTTAATTAGCGATTAAAATTAAGACAATGCTATCAGCTAATTTATGATTGAAGGGAATTATGAAGCAAATCGTGATTGGAAAGGTATTATCTGGGATTAGATGAGCCGCGTCTAGCTGGCGACTTTGGAGAAAATGTTGCTGTGATTTGTAATTTAATCGTGCAAATCCTGGTCATGATTACTTTATAACTTAATTCAATTAGAATGGGATGTTTGACGGGCAAGATTCTGGATTACGCACATACTGAATAATCAGTAAACCAGCCCCGACGCCACATTGACATCGAATTACGCTAATTAATTAGTTTCATGTTGGAAAAACAAGATTGAACCAGCATTTAGAGACGATCTTATGGAAAGGGGTTAAATGACGCAACGTCCTTGCTTACAACAGCACACCACTACCACCCAAGTACGCAAAATTATATCAGCAGACAAGAGATTTCTTTGAAAGATGAAAAATAAAGAGAGTGAGATGTGGAAAAATATGAAAATAATGAAATTTACAACAAACGCATTTGAGATTTACGCCTCGTTTCCTTGATTGATTCTTGATTGGGTAACGCAGCAGCGTCAAGACAAAAAATGGGTCAGTCTGACAAGCTTAAACCGCATTTTAATCTTAAGACGCGTGATTTGTGAGGATTTGGGACATCTGCCACATCTTAGATTAAAAAATTACATAAAAAATTTAAATTATTTACCTAAAACGCGTTTTAGGTAGCTCATTTAATGATTTTTGGAATATTTTGTTGGGCTAGGTCACAAATTGACTACCTCACTTAATCAATCACCGAATTAATGAGATGGTTTCATATCAACAAAGTGCTTTCCACTCCAACTACATCTGTTCCACTCTGCTTTGTAATTACGAGTTGGTCTCCACTTTAATTATCGTATTTTTCCATCCCATCATTTGATGGCGACACATCACCCATTTCATTCAATTACTACTCAAATCATCTGTGGACAAGTCCAGAGGCTTTTCTCCACAATTACAACTTTCAAGGAATACATGGGGTCATACCCAGAGGGCAGCGACTATCGCCATCTCTTCAATTTCTTTAATCATTCAACTCTTTCTACCAAGAACATAATTTCTGCGTAGAATTTGCTACTCAATTTTTATGATGACAAAGTCCATAAATGTAATCTGATAAATTGAAATGAGAGGAGCTCTTCTCAGCCTCTTATTTACAAATAATTTTATTACTTGTTTAATCACTGCCGCAAAATGTACAAATATTAAGATTGGCTTACGACGACTCGTTAGTGCGTAAAAAGCGTAGATGACCGTCTCCTCCTCATAATTTAAAGCAGAAATTGACAATTTTCTAAATTTTCAAAACAAATTTCTACAACAAAATATATGTATCAGTTAAATTGGAGCAAAAGGGCAATTTTTGAAGGAAAACATGAATTATTATGGAAAACAAGTTTTTATTTTGATAACAGACTTTGTCCATAAATTTTTTTTAAAATGCAAAATATTTACTTGCTTTTGGATGTTATCAGAATGAGAAGAGGTCATATTGGCGCCTGGAGAAAGCGGGAGAAAGCATGCAAAATGAATGAGCTCAACGTCTGAAATACCCTTTTTATGCCCGTTTTGCTAAAATGGTAAATTAGATGTGTGCGTTCTTGTTGTCTTCCATAATCACCACAACTTTCGCTAAAATCAGACCGATTTCCATGAAACCATCGTATTCCTATTTACCCAAAAGAAACTGAATTTTTAGGTAAAACTTTCAAAGCCATAAAAGTTAATGGATAAAAGAGCGTCACAAGTCTCATGATAATTTAATTTTCTTGAGAAAATCCAACATCCTCATCTCAAATACTCCATTTCGCCTAACCCAACGTAGTGGCAAAGGTCAGAGTTGGCGACAGTGAGACGATGAAGACTTCTCACTCAAACAACCTTGCTCCTATGCAATTTCATTTTATAAAAATTGGTGAGAGATGAGATAAATTTCAAAGTTGGAGTCACTCTCTGCAGATTAGAGTTTCGCCAATTCGCAGTATTCAATGAATTTAAACTGGCTGAGAGTAGTTTGAACAAGATTGCTGGACAGAGCGTTGCCAAAAAACTATCATTTTAAATGGCCTATGGCGCATGCGGACCAATTGTGAGGAGACATTGGAAGACGCTCTCATTTCAAACTTGGAGGAAAGTGCATGTGGACTGGACCAAGCGATGACAGAGATGTCGAGACCCTTCAGCTTTTTATCTAAATGATTAATTATTTGTTCCTTGTTGAAATCTGGGACGATAAAGATGATCTTTTATAACCGGGGTAAAATGATACTAAATGTTATGATGATTGAATTGGAGCGACATCTTTTAATCAACTTAAAAAGAAGAGAAGAGAATAATTTATCAAATTGTATAAGAATAACTTTTATTAACATTAAAGAAAGGTATAGAACGTATTAAATCATAACAGCAATCAGACTAATAAATAAGCAGGTATGCTTTCTAATATCCTTGATAGTTAACAACTTTTAATACTATTTTAACAGTAAAATCATAAATGTCTTAACAATTAACGTATAAAAATGTACAAATCAGATTTTTATACAAAAAACGATGCTCTGCTTCCAAACATTTTATTGCGTGGGTGTGTTAATCATCTACGCATTCAGCTTTGAGCTTTAATATAATACATTCTGTACAAAAAAGTTTACACAAAATAGAAAAAGCCTCCCCACTTGTTTGATTTCTTAATCTTTTTAAACATGAAAAGATGGCTCCAAACGGCTACCTATTATTCCAAATTGAAGTTTATCAGCTTTACCAGTTCAATTCACTTTTAACCAGAGAGGAATTGTTTTAATGGCATCAGGAGAAAAGTGCGTGTCTCTTTCACTTTCACATAATCCTTAAGATACTTTCTGAATGAACTTTGACACGTTTTGTTCCCTTATCAGAATGAGAAAAGAGATTGGGGAGAAGTCGAAGAATGACATTCATAAATCTACTGTTAATGTTCCACCTGATCTCTGTAAATAAGCAGAGCTTAACTCATATCTCTTTTTAATTTCTTTCTGTCATTCTCCTCCTATTATCGCTTCCCCGCTCAAATTACTTGTCAACTCATCCAAATTATTTTACAGCTTTTTCCTCTCCATTTACAGCTTTAGCCATTAAGAAACTTGACCTTTGACACAACTACGTCTCATGGACAGTTAAAGAGGAGCAATTGGCCCACAGAGTCAGGCATTAGTCTCGACTTCCTGAAGTAATTTGAGGACTGGTCTGCTGCCGAAGAGTTGATAGAAGGGAGCTCGCCAGAAGCCCTGCTTGAATATCAAGTTCAATGATTAGGCAAGAATTAAATAGATTTTATTTCTATTCTAAAAACACTTACGTTCCAGCCGACTCGCTGCCTGAACTAGCCAAAGAGTAACTCCTAACAAAGGGCGGTAACGGCGGACTAAGCAATTGTGGCTGGATAGGCTCTTGAATCTGATGGAGACTAGTAGAGGTATTCGTTCTGGAGACAGCTTTATATCTGGCCACATCGGGGCCTGATTCAACGCTGAATGACAGTCTTTCGTTAAGCTTCTCCTCCATTTCCCGCATGGAAAGGTCAGTCTGGAGGAAGAGGTGCAGCACGGACTCCCGGATGAAGATTGGGGACGCGAGTAATCTAAAAAGAATGGATTATCTCATTAGATAAAACATCTTAATAAAATATGTAAATAGTCTTATTTAAATATTAGCTTACAATTCCAAGAATCTTGCTAGCCCCGACCTCCTTATCTCGATAATGCGCGGTGTGAACCTCACGATATTTAAATACTTTTTTGGTGGGAGAGAAGGCAATGCCCTGCCAAAAGCAAATAAAAAATTAACCCTTTTTATCTAAAACAATCTAATTTATTTAACCCTTTTTGACTTACACATTTGGGTGGTGCCTCTGCAGCATTTCCCTCAACCAGCAGAACTCTGAGTAGCGCCTTCGGACCGCTGAGTACTGTTGTGTAAATCCATAATGATTAGTCTAAAGATAAGACAGGAAAAAAATTAAGTCTCTTCCTTATTGATTCTCATCCAGTTTCAACTCATCTCAAGACATAAGCCATTCTACTTAATAAAGCCTACCTCAATCCTTATCAGGTACGATGTAAATGACTGGCTTCTTGCGAATCCCTCCTTGGCTGTGATAGTCACCGGCTCACACACATCCAGCACTATCCAATGCTAAAAATGAAGCAAAGAAAATAAGTTATTCCCTTTTGTTTCCAACCTGCCAATCAACTTTTTTCTAAAATCTGCTGTTCCTCGCGATAACACGATAACCGAAAGAGATTTGACCTTTTTGACTTTACAGCAATAACTGTCTTTTAAAATTGTTTATGCTTCCACTTCTCAGCCTTGCTCTCGGCCAATGACTAGAAACTAGTATTTTACTATTTTTGGCCAAGCTAGAAATATCCAGCTTGAGCTTTGTTCTCCTCTTCTCCATCTTGTTTCTATGCTCGACTGCCTCAGTAAAAAAAATCCTCCCATTCGGGTCGAATGAAAGGCAGATGAATTGAGATGCAAGGCAAGAGATAAGGAGAATGAAAGAAGAAGCAAAAGTCGAGGTTAAAAGCTAAACTGAATCACATCACGAGATGGTTTCTTCTTAAGAAAAAATGATTTTTTTTCCTAAAATGCAAAAATCAGAGCAAGACCTCGACTTACCCCAAACTCGTCGTAAATGGTAATCTCCGTTGTGGGCTCAGAGTCCATTTTAATCAACGTTGAGAGATAATAAGAGAAAAATAACAAATTTCCTCCTCTCAACCCTTTTCAAAAACTAAACGATTTATCTCATCTGAAATAACTGCGGACAGTTATGACGATGTCAAACTGTACTTTTCCTTTTTACTCAAAAACTTGTCACTTGAAAAAACTTGAATGGTCACTTTACAAAATGCCTAAATTTCACCGGTTATTTTTTTCAGCACAAAAAATTTGTCGCGTGTCTTGTCACATGAAGTATTAAGCAGCTTATTATAGCGAATATTTAGAGAGCGATTTTTAACTGGTCTTGCCTCGTCCCGGAAGACTAATGAACTGGCTTAGATCTGTGCGTGGAACGTCCTTAAATAAGGAGGTGGAGAGTGGATGGAGAAGTGCAATCAGAGTCACGCTAGGCACATGTAAAAACACGTTATAAACTTGTTGACTACTTCTTTTCCATTTCCACACTCAATCTCGAAGAAACGTGAAGAAGCTCATGCTTTTGGGTGAGTATTGGTGGTAATTTATTAATCATGGAATGGTATATTTTTTAGACTTGGTCGTATTTAGCTGGACTATGACTTTATATCTATGTGATATGGCTTCATTCAAAGATTGTTTGCTCCATTTATTTTTTCTCTCTTGGAAAATTTTATTGAATGCTGAGGGGTTATCTGGAAACTTTTGTAGAAGCTTCTATTTTAGAGCGTTAGTCATTTCACATATTTTTAACTTTTTAAGCATTTTCGAAGTGATTGCCGAGCATTTTTAGGTTCAACTTATGCTTTAAGCTTATAGCTACAACTTTTTGCCTTGTCGTCAACTACATGTTGGATAAGCTATATATAAAGTTTATATTTTTAGTCAGTCCGAACCAGTTAATTCCACACCTCTCCAGTTCTCTCAATGGATAAACTTAACTTTTCTCTCCACTATCATGTAAAATGGATTATAAATATATTTGGATAGATTAAAAAGTTCACTTTACAAGTTTTATTTTCAACCATCTGAACTCGATTGAATTGATTAATGAAGACAGAGACATGGTCTTGTTCGAGCATAAAAAGAGTAAAAATTGGATTTTTTGCGACACAGCAGAAGATTTAATGTCGCAATTGAGATGATTGACATTTGCAAAATGGTGCAAAACAAGTCGAAGGGGCCAAGAGGGTTTGTTTGTGGAGAGATGGTGATTGGATGCAAAGAAAAATAATATTTAACACTACATTTTAAATCATAAATGACATGGGCGAAGCTTCCGTAGATCACTATCGCACATGAAACAAAATTGACATTTTCTACGCAAAAATAAAAAAATCTCTTCCTCATCCCAATTCACGTGATTTTAAACTTTCTCCAAAAAATATTATATTTTTCCAAAGCAGATGCGTAAACAAATTAGGATGGCTCCTTTTGTCTGCGTCTGATGCAATCATGATTAGTCTAGTATTTCTCAATCAATATCCGATTGATTTTATAGTCACATGGCTTGTTAGTGGCTTTCGCCATGTCAGGGTTCATAGTACACTGCAAATGGGGCAATATGCGATGAACTACGCCTCGTAACAAGCAAGTGTCGCATGAGAAGCTTAGCCAGCTTGAACTTTCCTCGTAGCCTGATAATTAAGATAAGATTTTCTAAGCTCATTGGTCAAGAGTGGAGTAAGTGGATGTAGTTTCCTGATAAGACTAAAATTAGTTATTTAATCGCGCTTTTATCGTAATTCTAGAATTTTATTTTTGAAGAGAAAGGCTTAAAATAATGATGACGCTGCGAAAGCGGCAATGACCACACGACTTTTGAACAGCACTTTGCAAATAATCTTTTGTGCATTTTACTTTCTTTGAAAACGAATAAGCGACACTTTGCATTGAATGCCTTTCATTTTAATTTCAAAATGCCTCAGGTCAAAGGTTGGATGTATAAAGCATTTAAGTGTTATTTATTATTCCCTGTAAAGCATTATACAATTTTTGCACTTTTATCAGAAGCGTAGTAAAAGATGGCTTGAGCAGGGAGAGCGTCGTCTGGTGCCAATATTTATTACGGTCAGTTTGAAAAAAGAAAATAAGCAAGCCATTCACTTCCTTCAGTGTTCAGTGTCGAAAGTCTTTTCATGAAGCAATTCATGATTAAAGTTGCGAATGCAGTTCAGACCAGCTCACGCACAGGCCACTAAGGCGCCATTTTGGCCGCGCTGGAGATGAGATGAAGGTAAGAATTGGGTTATTGCAAAGAAGAAATGATGAAAGTTTGTAACTTTTTGCATTAATTATTTTGGTAATAGAAATTATGAAATAGGTGGTGACGTGGTAAAGAGCAGGTGCTATTTACGTCACTCCCACACGGAAACTTTTACGTAATATTTATTCAGCTGAATCCCTGGAGCCGGCTTGTTTACAGCCTTTACTTGGCTTTGATGGAATGGAATACTTTGTCTCATTCACCACTGACCAATTCTACTAAAAACAAAGTAGCTTCTCTAGGTAATTCTTGAAGGCAACCAATGCGTGTTTAATCAATTGCGTTCAATCAATCAACTAGGCATTGGATTGGATATCCTGGTCCCTGCCCAATTAGTCTTGGCTTGACTTTAGAATGAAAGAGAAATTGCTTATTTTGATTTAAATGTTTGACAAAACTAACGAAGATGAATTATGTATGAGATTAATTATTAATTGCTGTTATTGATGAAATCACAGCATTTTCAATAACAACCTTCATCGTCGCTGTTATTTAAGTACTTGAAAAGATTTTTCAGTCTAAAAGCTCGTAGACGTGTTTGTAACAGCGATTAACTCGATTGACATTTTCTTACGAGATTTTGCTTATGAAATGATTTTGATAAGAGTTGGACTGACTCGTTTCGCGATGATGATGATAATTTTGACGCAAACACATTTCACGATCATAAATCTTGTTTTTCTCTGACTCCCCCGGCCAAAACAATTAATTCTTGACCTACGAATCCGTGAAGAAGTGTAGCTTTTGTGGAAAATTTTTCAGTTTCTTTCAAAAAATGAAAGGCTTTCCAAAAGAGTGTGGAGGCGCGGCTGAGGAGCCTTCAACTTGTTTACTAATGCTTATCATATCATGCAAAATAGATTTCATAATCCTATACAAGCACCTGCACAGTTAGTGATATTCCAAAAGGAAGTGTGAACTATTCCATTATGCAACTTGAACTTTAATTTTTAAAGTTGAATTAACTTATTTTTTACTTAGGATGTGTCCAGTCCACCCTGCCCCAGATATTTCCTTAATATTGATATCAGCATGAGCTATCTAATTAATAACAGGTTTCTTCATCGTCATTCCAAATTACAAGCTACTCATGTAAGGTCAGAGGCTACGAGAGGACGAGAATTACTTAAATTGGCATAAACAATGATAAAAATAATCTCTCTACTGGGCCAGCCATTAGCCATGAAATTGAAGCAATTTCTTTGACTCAACCGAACCGGAGCGGAGAGTGAACATCGAACTCTGAAATGTCATGCGTCACGCGTATTTTAATTAGTTTCAGTTAGCGACAGCTTAGATTCCGAATGAGCCATTGCACGATTGATGAAAAGCATTTTACAAGGCATGTCCCGGTAAGTTTCCAGTTCCCAATGGAATAATTTTTATCATCATCCGTTTCATATGACTCCTGCAATTCATCACCTTTCTCATTTCTGCACTTTGTCCTTTTCCTCTTAAAAGATGGAGAGAAACACGAAAACATTCGCCGGTCGGTCGCCGTTGCCGATACTAAAATTGGAATGGACTTACTCGATTTTTCTAGATTTCAGATTAGACAAGTGGGTAAAGTGATAACGAGATTTTTCCAAAATGCGTAACTTGAGTGGCGGCATCGTCCCGATTATTCTGAGAAGTTCTCAGTGAGAACAGACTTAATTGATATATTTTTTACATGAGCTTTTACTACGCATCTTGAATGGAACGATTATGAGAAGAGAAGAGACGAAACCAGTTTGGCTTGACGAATAATAATTTTTAGTTCAAGGTTGTGCACTTGAGAGATGAGAGCTTTATAATAGCAGCAGAGTAATAAGATGAAAAATTAATTCAATCAATTCATATAAAGCATGAGATATCAGATTAAAATATGAAACTCTGGACAAAGCTATATTTTTTAAGTAGTCCTATTATGCGTGAGTGCGTGGGTGGACACGTGAAACTTTCATCTAGTCTTGCTTATCTAAATTAACCACGTTATGCATATGCGGATACGGACACGAAATTTATTTCCCGATTGGTTAGGAAGTAAAGGAAGAAATGCAACTGGTGGAAATTGGAATTTTGCGGATGATCCGTTTAATTCGCTTCAAACCTGCAAAGCAATTTTGGATTACAAATAAGAGGTAGCAAAAACGTTGATGATTCAATTGATTGATGCAATTCATAAGTGATTTGATTACAAAACAAGAAGATTCGCTTCTCCTTTGCATTCCGAATTCGCGATGCATGTCGATTTTCGATTTTATGCGAAATAGCCAGTGTGTCTGCTCAAGTTGGAGATACAAAGCCTACAAATAAGTAATTTCATTTCCTGAATATCATATCCATTCATTCGTTTTGTATGAGCTGTTGCGGTCTCTGCGGCATTTCCTTTTCCGATTGACTTTGACACTTGATACAAAAGTGTGTTTCATCGCACATTTTAAAAACATTAAATATGTCTCTGACAGCCAGCCAGCCCAAGCTAAAAATATTACGTGTCCCAAGGTCAACCAATCATTCCTTTTTGGGCTAAATGAACTTAATTCCACCTTCCGTAATTTTATCAATCAGACATAATCAATTAAACAAGTCGTTAACAACTCCTTTCAATCAAATGACCTGCCCGAAAAATAGGAAGTGAGCTATTCTGAATTAATTTCGATCATATTTTGTAAACAGAAATGGTTTAAAGCATGTTGATTAAATGCTTCTCATGAAAAGGTAAAGATCAATTCAGCAAAGTCATATTCAACTAATTTTATTCACAAAACAACTCACGTTAATTTTTGTACAAAAATATCGACATTTTAACTTATTCTTCAGCTATTTACAAGTTCAGTTAATTTGAGTAGAACAAATCGTTTTGTCAACCTTTTTCCTGCATTGCTTACTCGACTAATTCAACTAAAACTCTTTTCTTATTCACGTCAGATTCAAGTCAGTCGTTTTTACATGTCCATCCTACATTTTTTTACAACTTTAATACTATATGAATGCAATTGAAATGGTGGCAGACTGTAATTAAAAAACCCCTTTTAGCATTTCATTTCTGTCCTTACTCAATGTAAGGTCATGCTCCTCCTCTTATCAAACAAATTCAGTCAAGAACGATTACAAGTCAAGAGGCTTCATAGATTTCGTTTTGTCAAAAGGGAATAAATCTAAATAAATATATTGCAGATGATTTGGCATTTTAAAATATGAACAAAATCGGAGAACACAATCTAAATATTATTTTATACATGACATATACATTTTGTGCGCATTCTAGAGCTATTCAATAACATTTGCATTAATTCTCTTAAATTAGAAGACAGTCTCAGGGTAAAAGAAGAACTTTTTTAAGAAATGGTTTGGTGGCGAGATTTAAGGATAATATCCCCTGTTTGGAGGGGCGTAATGGCTCATGGGTCCCATTGGAACGCAAAACTGTGCGGGGAACTGGACCATGGAGCGAGAGGCATAAATGTCAGACTTTGGCTCTGGCTCCAGGTCATAATAGAGGCTTCCTTGCATCTAATAAAATAATAATCCATTTAAAACAAGTTCATTTAATTTAATTTGAATGTATTTACTTGTGAAGCCCGACTCCTGGGCCGTTTCTGTTGACGGTCCTCATACAAGTCGTCGACTGTCGTGTCAACAGTTTCCGCACTCCTCCTCGCCGACATCAGCGGAGGCGTTTCCATCATGGAAGTGCCTATCAGTTGGGGACTAGTGTGCATGCTCATAGGCTCGTTTTGCTAAAATAAATTGCTTTATCATTTTCACAATCACATTTAAAAATCATCCAATTTCTCTTCCACTCACCACATAAATATTTCCGCCCATGCTAACATCCTGCGCTTGAGCCCACCTCAGCCTATCATCCATTGACAAGTGTTGCTGATACGGGTTGCTATTATTCTTCCCTAAATAGCTCAATGCCTGAGTGGCCATCCCCCCAAATAGAGTGCGTGACATCATGGCTGCCTTTTGCTCTTCTCGCTTCCATTTGCGGCTGCGAAAAAACAAATTATTTCATTCTCTCCCAAAGAAATGTGCGCAAATCTATTTGTCAATTGTCAACTCACCTCCACATACAAAGACAAGCTAGAGTAAGCCCAATAATAACCACGGCAGAGACTGAAGCGCCAATCGCCACAGCCAAAACTTCCCCGTCGATGTCGCATTGAGAGCCATAATAATTCCCAGCACATCTAATAAAAATCATTCATATAAAAATTCCATTTAACATCTCATTTAATATTTTTCGCATACTTGCAAACTTTCTGCCCATTCTCGATGAGACACTCTCCCCTCCCATTACAATACTGTTTCCCACTGCAACTCTCGCACTTCCTCCCACTCCTTCTCTTATCCTTCTCGAAAGGATCGCCATAGCCAGCCTCACATTTGCATTCGAATGAGCCCAGAGTGTTCACACAATTTGCCTTGTTGTCACAATCATTACTTTCCGGACTTTCACATTCGTCGAAATCTTTACAAAAAAGAAATGAAACAATTTATTTTCCTTCTAAAACTAATAAAAATAAATTTTACCCGTAATGGCGGCCACAGCGGAAATGGGTCCTTCAACCCAGAGCTGACTCTTGCCAAAATTATTCCTGTTCCTAGTCAGCACCTGAATCATTTGCTTTTGCAAATCTCGCTTAACCTGCGAAGCCTGTTGTTTCGGATTGTCTTGAATCAAAACTGTCGTATTCACAACAGCATGACGTCCATCGAATCCAATTGCTTCTAGTTTCGAACCGACGTAGCCCACACTCAGCGTCGTTTCACCCATCGCTGAATCCATCTACGAGAAATGAGGAAATGAGGAAATGAAAAGAAATTCGAAAATATTTTTTCCCACAAGACAAATTTAGTGCAGACATTCTCATGCTCATTTCTCTCCTCAAAATGTCAAGTTCAAACAAAGCCACTTCACAAAAGGAGTAAAGTGCTAAAATTATCGTAATTTGGAATCTTTAAAAAGAATTTTGTGACATGAGAAAGATGAGAGTGGAGCAGACTGATTATCTTTTGAAAAGGAAGATGAATGTGGTTACCGCATGAATCGTTTCCCACTCGAGGGTTTGATAAATCTCCGAGTTTGGGTTGAAATAGTCGGGGTTATATGTTAGCTTCTTGTCCCCCAGCTTGTCGAGCTTGATAGACATGACTAATGAGACAATTGCTGCAAGAAAAAATAGAAAGTGGGCTAAACACCATTTCTTTAATCAAATATTTCATGGCAATTTTTCTCTCGTTACCTTTACACGGCTCGCGATGCCTCCGTCTGGCATAGCCAGAGCGACAAACGCACGACGACACTCCCGACTCTGTTCGGCACACTTCGCCTTGCTCTGAATTACAAGTTGTGTCATCCCCAACAATACACGTGTCAATTCTAACGGGGGGAATGGAAGGGCGTCGGGTGTGTGGCCGGCGGATTAGATTTGGTAGCGTTTTGCTCCCTCCACTTGGTCCACTAATGCCTAAACTGCTTCCTCCCGAGCCAGAGATTGAGAGAGAGGTTGATACAGCTCTACCCGGAGCGGATCCACTGCTTCCCGAACCAATCCCGAATAAAGTCTTGCCGGGAGGCTGGGGAAGCAAAGGAACTGGATTGCCAACAGTGCCAACGCCAATATTCTTCGGTTTTGTTGATACAGTCGTTGGTGGTGGGGCTTTCGGGTGTTTATTCACTTCGATGCTAACCAATTCGGTATTTTCAACAGGGAGGACTTGGCCCACAGCTCTTGTTGATGATCCAGCACCGATTGCTGTAGGCGTGTTTGGCTGGAGATGGAAATAAGTCCGTTTCCCATCGATAGAAACGTATTGTTCTGTGCCGGTTGGGTGCGTAATGACCAAGTCGTCTTTCGGGTCTGAAACGCTAAAAGCTTGTCCCGTATGCTTTCCGCCGAAACTCTGCTTGGCCGTTACTGTAACGTCGAAAACTTCTCCAATCTTTTGGCCCTTCTCATCAACCGTTACTACTTCAACGCTTCCGTAGCCTTTGTCGCCGCCTGCGGGACCGTCGTTGATAACAATTCCTGAAAAGTAAATTCAAATTTCAAAGTTAGCGGATGCTCTGAAATGTTTTATATGACGGCAGTCGACACTTTCTTGACATCTTGTCGTAACTCTCACATTCCTTATTTGGATAAGCACATTTTACAGTCATTTGACCTCCGCTAGCTTATCCCCGCTTTTATTAAAGATGGACGATAAGGCAGAGCTTTATTAAAAAGAGATTCTCACAAACTAAATTCCAGTCGTTCTCATAATTTGCAAGAACAGTTGTAGACGCGAATGATATTATGCATTTCCGGTTTAATAAGAGCTTCTGTGTTTACTTTCTGCATAAAAAGTGAAATAAAACGTAGCTTTACAGCTCATATCAACCGGCACGTCACTCACGTCTCTAATCCCACCTATTTCAGATTAAATACTTTTAATTTTCATATTAAAATTCCTCTTCAAACTTATCAAATAAGAAGTTACTGTTTCTCTACACAGTTATTTTTTTATAAAATATTTAGTGTCATTAAAAGAAAACTCGCAAAATATTTGCCAAGCCCTAACCTAAGCTAATGCTATTATTATGCAAAGTAGCAAGAATAGTCAAGTCATTACATGAAAACACAAGAAATGCATTAAAATGTCACCGCACATGAACCGGACACCGGAAGCTCTTTGTTTTTAACACGAATGTCAACACGACTTACCCGGTCTTAGGGGAGGTGTGGGCAGAGAATGAATACTTTGGCTATTCTGCTTCTCCACATTCGTCTGATGCTTGGCCACAAGACTATTGAAATGTTGCACTTGTTTCCTCAGATTAGACTCCGGATGGGGTTGTTGGTGGTTGTGATTAGTGGCGGAGACAAATGGGATGATTGTTTGTTGGTGGCCACCCTGCGTTGTTGAAGTTGGGGATATTGTCGGAGCTGCCAACTTAGTAACAATTTCCACAAGCCCATTCTCACTATTCGTTTCGAGGACTAGTGTGGGGTAAAGTGAGTTCACTGATGTCGGCCTGATCTCTGCTGTTTGGGGAGCTTCTCCAGAATAATCAGTCTCTTTGCTACTTCCAACCCTCCCGGAATCACTTACTGACCAAGGCACTTGCGAGTCTTCTGTTGTCGGCTCTAGAATAAGTGGGGGCGAAATTTCTTTTTTAGGCTCGGTAGGTCTTGGATTATTCCATTTATTCGTTTGCCCTCTATCAAAGTCAACAGTTGTGAATCTCAAATCATCCTCTTCATCATCCTCAGGGGCTGTAGGCAATGTCAAAGAGATTGGCGGTGGTCGGGGAGTGGGCAATGCGCGGTTATTCTCTATCAAATTCTTATCAAATCCATTCGAGGCTTGAGTGGTCAGTGGACTTCCTTCCCCATCTGAAATAGTCGGTCTTCGCCTATCTTCTCCGCTATCATTCTGTTGGTAGGGATTACGAGTTCCGTTCTCATTAAAATTATCATACTGATGGTTGTTGTGATGATAGCGTGTAATATGCTTGTTCGGTGTCGTCAAGCCCGTAGGCGTGGGTGAGTGGCCACCATTCTCTGAATATCTGTTCCCGTAAAAGATATTCTCATTTTGAGGCTGTTGCTGGTTCTGTCTCAAGTTAAAGTTCTCTGCTGAGGTCGTCGGCACAAGTTGTTCTGGTAGGGGGACACCTTGCTTGTAAGGAGCTTCCGGTTGGGGCACTTGCGACAGAGGGAATGGCGGACCGAAACGAGTCTCGTTCAATTTAAACTCAGAGTTGAGCGCTTCCAAAGGAATGGCTTCGAAGGAGCTCTGCTGTTGCGAGCTATGCTCCACTTGTGCACCAGCAGCACCGTTCCCATTCCCATTGCCAGCCGATAACGGTGGCCCTCTAGAATTAATGCGGGAGGGCTTAGCCGTTTGGTAATAAATGGGCTTGTTGGGATTGAATAAATTGTAAGCTGTGCTTTGCGGCTGTCTCTGTGCGAATGGGATGGGAGCAGCAGCGCTCTGAGGTTGATTTTGGCCGTGATGAACCTTTCCCCCAAGAAGCTTCACAATGCCATCAATAATATCTTGGACATCGGGACTCGCCTTTCTCGAGCTTCCTTCTTCCGAAGATGTCAAATTCTCCCGTTCATTCAGAGGCTCACTCTTCGCAAACATTACTCGACCCCTCCTATTTCCTTCTTCGGAATCGAAAGCTTTCCTCTTTGTCGTGAAGAGGTTGACTGGTCCAACCTCAACACGCGTCCTATTCCGAACTCCTCGAAAGATTATCGTAGAACGGCTCGATTCCGGCAGAGAAGTTGGGTTTGAGAGGATGTGTTCATCATCAACCGTAAATGCATCTGCTCTGATAAGATCGGGCTTATCATCCCGTTGTAAATGTAAATGGTTATCTTCTACGGATTCTTTATTGCCAAAGATGATGGGTTGGTAGTCCCTCTCGAGCTTTACTATGGCTGCCGACCTCTCCGATAACGAATGACTTCCGGTCGCAAGGGCTGGAAATAAAATAAAAAATATCAGTTCATATTTGGTTAGCCTGAGCAATTGAAAATCATTTCATGTGAAACTTTTCTCTCTGTTGTCTCCTTTAACGGGAAATGCCTTTCAAAAATGCCAATAAAAAGAGTCACTTTTAACCGAAATCGGAGATTAAAAAGCCTTAAATCATCGGAGGTGTGAAGTGTGAAGGTTTGCTTAATTTTTTCCTTTTTCTCTCCTCCTTTCCCCTCCGATGACTACATGAAAAGGGCTAACTGTACAGCACGTCTCTTTTTTTACTCATTTTTGCATCTGCGTCCTTTGCAATTGAAAACGCTTTTACCTCCGAAGTAAAATATCTGAATTCAATTCACAACTCCCGGAAGTGTGTGGCTATGCACACGCCGTACTTCTGATGGTCATTGCACTATAATATTCATAAAATTATTGCCTTGAGATGACCAAAAATCATTCGATCGGATTGTAGAAGAAACTAGTTTTGGCTGTGCCTTATGGCCACACAAGCTTCTCAATTAATTATTTAAATTAATTTTGAATTGGAAAAGGGGAAATGCGAGGATGTAACCAGCCCATTCCTTACGTAACTGTTTTTTCAAAAGCTCCCATTATATTTTAATGATGTCTTGCTCATCCTCTTATTCGTTATTCCATGTCTTTGCCAAGAGCTGAATTTATTCATTTTTCAAAAATCGTCCTGTCACGTTGGCTAAGGATGGAGTAATTTGTGTATTAAAAAATGATTAAGCTGACGCCTGACGCTCCTATCTCATCTGATACATAATTCATTTTTAATATGCAATAATAACGGAACTCTCCTCATTACGAAACAAATCGTATGAATATTAAAATTGAGAAGGCTTCTCAAAACTTCTTTATCAAGTGAAAAAATTACTTTGTTTCTTGCAATAATTTTTTCACTTGTTTCAAGTGCGAATCCAGAGCCGACAATCGCTTTTCACACAACTATCATATTTCATTGTGAAAGATATGAATGGATTTGAGAAATGAGGAACCGTTACTTTCTTTGTGTCCGGCTGAAGCGAAGCAAAACTCAATTTTTCCTTACCGGCTCCGTATAAATCATTCTGTAAATAATATGCTATGCGTTTCCTTTTAAGGTCTCTCTCGATTTGGTCAGGAGGAAATGTACTTTTGACATTTACAACGGCATTACAACCTCAACCCGAAGTAAGTATCTGGGCTTGTCTTAAAGCCTAGTTCGGCTCGGTCTTTCCTATCCGATTATAAAATGTCCCATCTTATCTAGCCAACTGTTACTTAAATATAAGTAGATCATTAAATCTAGCACAGCTTTAACCACGACAGCCTCTCTCATATTCTATTACTAATTTTATCAATACTGTCCCGTGATGAGATAATTAAGCTACAACATAAAAGCTTGAAGATTTGAGAGAAGAAGATTGTTTGTACAACAATTTACCCCAAACTGTTCATTCTTAAGAAGAGACACGATTTTACCTAATTAAATTGACCCATTTACTCCACATGACTCGTAACAAATAGCTGAAGAAAGCACAAGAGCAAACAGACAAAGCTCTTATGAAATTTTTCAAAGGCTCCAACACGCGTCTACTATTTTCTCTGTTAAATGGACTTTTTCAAAGTTAATTGCAGAAAGAATTGAACATGGCTTTGTATTTAGTGTGGTCTATAAAGTCAGCAGAGCATTCATTTCATATTGCAATCGCAATTGATTTTACATTCCTCAAAACTGTACACATGCTTGGTTAATTACAAAAACTATTCTCTCAATTCCAATTACCTCATCCACTTTTCAAATTAACATTGAAAACGTGTAAAACTACGCTAAATTTATTTATTACGTACCTAAAACAGTTATGCTAATTTTTAAAACAATCAAAGCGAGATCAGAAGATTAGATGTGTTCGCACGAGAATTTTATAATTCAACTTCATTCCTCGACTCAAACGTAATTTATTTTATTAAGAAATAAATAGCTTGTCTCTTGTCGCTCAAAGACTATTTATTTTTTTCAGTTCCGCTCCGTCGGTGGCAGAATGTGACACATCCTGTGCTTAATTACATCCATTTTTACCTGACCACACAGTTTAGAGGAGTGTGGATGGCCTCCAAAGATAAAAATGGGAAGCAGTTCATAATAAATAGATAGTTAAAAATGCGAAGAGCCTTTAAAAATGTCTGACCTTCACCTCCAACTCTTCAACTCTGTTACACTGGCTGGGTAGTAAGTATGCGAATAATTCTAAAATTTCGCACAATTTTATGCATCTCTACAACTATTATTATAACTGTTCACCTTTTGGAGGTTTGAACAGGTAAAAAACATAAATTATCTCATGCTGTTTAGAGAACAAATATCTCCGATCGTTTCATTTGCAAAGATGCGTTTCACATTTTTACTACCTATTTATAAATGCACGCACTTGTTTCTCTCTTTAGCCTACTTTTTTACAGCCTATTCTTACCACTAAACAATGCAGTGGTTATCTAAGAAATTAAGCGAGTCATCCTCCTTCCCCCACACACGTTCGTCCGATTTACGCGAGCAATTCATAAAAAACAATCTCGATATTCATTCGCATAAAATTAAATGTTTATTCTTTCGACTGAATGGAACGTGATGAAAAATTACACAACAATGGCGTATATTTGTTTATTGTTCTGTGGGAAAGTCGGGCATTTTACAAACAAGTTATTTTATAGAATAATTCATTCATGCCTTTCCCTACAATCATCCACTTTTATAGCCAATTCAAAATTAGCAGCTTTCGAGTGATAATTATTAGCTGACTACAAATCCTAAGATTGATGATAGGTCATCAATATTCGATATCAGTTAAGCTCTCCTCCCAACTCTTCCAAGACCGTCCCTGATTGATAATTAATAGGGGTTCTTATGGCGCCAGAGCACCCACTCACCACCACTTCCGCCCCAGCCATTTCAACTGGCACGTGTTACTAATCACTTTAGTCCGACCTTCAATTATTTCCATTTCAAAAATCTCCTTTTCTAATATTTAACTGTAGTTCCCTATTTATACAATAGCTAGTAATTTTCAGCTTAAATCTAAACTCTGAACATAATCGGGTTGTTCCCTGCGCCTGACGCTTCAGCTTTTTCACCTTTTTCTGATAAAAATAGTAGTTACGTTAAGAAGTTGATGAAACGCTTACTCAACAGAAAAGCTGATTTATTTTTCTTCCTGTGAATATTTTACTGCTTTCATCATTTGTCATCATATGAAGCATGTCATGCGTTACGCTTCAGTGAGAGCGCATAGGAAAGACATGAAGAAAGAACTTTTCTTTAAACTATGCACAATCCTAATTTCACACTTATCTATTAAGGATATCAAATGATTAAGCATTATGACATGATACGAAGGCAATATCATATCAAACTCGCATTACCTGCCACGTGAAATATTAAAAGTTGCATTTTATTAAAGATTTAAAGACAAGCTCATAATTCTCTCTTCCTTTAATAATTCTAAATGTCTTATGAGGTCCTTATGAAGGCAGTGTACTCAATTAATAATCAGAGAATTTTAATTGACTGATTAAAATATCAGCCACAAATCGATCTTGCTTCCCTTTCCCATTCTCACATTTTCCCCTTATTCTCACGAGAATCTCTCAACTCGAAAATGGGGAAAAGGGAGCAGTCGCAGTCTGAAAAGAGATTCTCAAGTGGTCACCTATATAGTAACAGTGGTTGCTGGCTTTCAAAGGGAAAAGAGAAAAGAGGGCCATTATTGCCGTCCTCAATTCCAATTAGACAATCTACACGAGCCTTCCTTTGAAAGGACAGCCGAGTTTACTCAAATATTTTCTCTCATCGACCAAAGATCACGATAGCTTAAGGCTAAACTAAACAATCTCACATCTTTTAAATAAGTTGGTTAACGCAATGCACCGCTGATCAAAAAGCTTCACGAATGTTTATAAAATATTTTGTGACAGTTCATTTTAATTTCAAATAGACCGAAGCCTTGATTTTGACATAAAAATATGATGTCAACCTCATTTTGATCAGAGCTCGTAGTCCGTGAATAAATATCAGCTTGCATAATGCAGGTGAACATCGCTGTTCAGCGTACAGCTTATCGACTGTTATCGAAGGAACAGCCTCATCTTCTCACCGCATTTGTTTCAGAGCTTTTTAGCGACCTAAAAAGATGTAAGCGTCACCCTTCAGCCCTTAAAGGCTTTCAGCGTTAAATCGATTTTACATAACTGTTTGAAGTAATGGCGAATCATGAACTGGAACGATAGCCTCGCAACGTCGCAAGTCGCAACTTGGACTTGCCTAAACTATTCCAATCTCTTTTCAATTCAATTCAAGCAATTTCTATTTAATACCCAATTTATTTCAGAATGTCACGCATTTACACTTAATAAATCGAATGCGTCGCAATGTACGAAGAAGATAAAGATCGTGCCTAGTCCATAAGAAATTTTACACGAAAATTATTCTCTCTGAACGTAGTGGGTCAACTCATCACTGATCATAATGATGATGGCATTTTACAATCCAATCCACAATGACCCATTTAAATTAGGGAACGGTACAACCTTTAAGGCCCAGGATGATTCATGGCTTAACTCGGTGTGAAATGCGTAGAGTCACATACTCGCCAACCCTTTTCTTCATCAGTTGGTGGTTCTCTCTATACGATGACCACTTCATGTGTTAATTTTTGTCTTTGCAGGTGCTCGTCCTTCTCTTCATCATCGAACAGAAATAGCTTAAACCAATCGAAGAAATAATGAGCCCATTTCTGATCATGAAAGCCTTTCCTTCCTTCCCCAATCAGACCCAACCTAACTGTAAAATATTTACCGTAAATTCCCTTTGAATGTGACCATTTCTCATTTCATCTGAATCATAAAGTGCTTCTGCCAACTACGTCTAAGCCATTCTCTCTAAATTATCGTCATCCTCTTAAAAAAGCTGATGGTGATCATGATTATTAAGAAGAATGTCTGTTTGCAAATTCAAGAAAAAGTTTTATCTGGTCACGTTTGTCACATACGAGCTCCTAGAAATGTTCTAAACTCTAAACATTTAGCTGCTTCCCTATAGCCCATTATTATTCTCTCATGAGCTCCTCTAACCCTTTAATTATTTAAGGAATTCAGAAGCCATTCAGATTTTACGAGTAAGCTCCTGCACTTTGCCATAAAATGTGATTGTTTCAATTGTTAAATTGCACAGTGACAATAAACACTCATTTAACTTTTGATGACTTCCACATTTTTCTCCTCACCCCTTCAGCCATACATCCCTTTTGTTTTATGAACACTACTTGTTAGCAAGAATCATGAGCCGAGAAGGACAAAAGTTAGACCTGACTTGAGTTGTAATAATAATCAAGTTGTTCTTAGAACAAGACTTTGCTTCAGTGGTCGTGCTGTGAGCCATAATTAAATGTGAATGATGAGCATTAAAGCAGAAACGGTTTCCATTCACAAATTCATTTCATTCAGCAATGACAGCCTTCAGCCCTTATGCCTTGCCAATTCTCTAAATAGAACTTGTTATTATTTATTTTACTTGGAAAATGTAGAATTTTCATGTACAATTTTGTTACAAGTTTTAGGCTAAGGATTTGAGTGATGTTCCGCTCCAACCCTAAAGGTTATCAAGCTTATCAATTCCTATCTGGTGGTAATGAACACTCTCGCGAGATTTTAGATTGTCAATAATGATGATGATTGCATCTGCATTCATTTGCGATACAATCATTCCCACAGATTAAATCATCCGATAACTTCCCGTTACTCTTATCCTTAGAATTTGTGATCAGAACTAGATAAATAAGCAGATGTAACGGAAAATTGAGACAATTCATTACTTTTTTTTTACAAATTCCATAATTTTTCGAGTAAAACTTGCCCCAAATCCTGCAAACTATTAATTCGCAAATTGCCTCGCTAAATAGGTCTTTGTCGACGAACCACTTGATTAACTTGTGTAAACTTTTAAGCTTCAAACCCAGCTTCTCAACGAAATCAGCTCACGTCTTCTCATCTTCAGGCATGCATGCAATTCATGACGATATCTATGCCTAAAAATCCCTCATCCTTCTTGCTTCTCAAGAGAGATGAGCTCTCTCACGAAACTCACTTCGTGTAAGGCTCCCCTCCGGACCGTTTTGAGGTCAGAAAGTAACGGGACGCTTTCACACAAACTCTTTCACAGAGAAAAAAAGTGAGTTCGTCATGGCCCGGGAGTTAGAGCTGAGCTGAGCGAACAGAAGAAGGGAAGAAGAGAAGAAACGGGCACTAAAATATGTAATGGCTTTGTTATAAAAGTGCAGATGTGTCACCGTCTCGTTAAGCGCAATTCGGTGACACAAATTCAAATTCATTTTTTACTTTCTTCCCTTCCTGGATTGCAAGTCTTGAGCTTTTAATTTTAAAACATGAGTGGATTGTTTCAAAGTAATCATTGGCCGAGCCTTTAAGAGAACCTTGATTATTCTAAAAAGTATATCAGTTTCAGCGTTATCCGCTCTGTTAAGCAGTGAAGGATTAGCCAATTCACATAAAGCACACGCCATACATGTTCACTCTACTTTGGAGTTAATTTTTATCACGCTAATCATTCCTAATCAGTTGCCAGATGTGAATATTCTTGAAAGCAAAATTACCTTTTTACTCACAGAGTCAACCATTTCATATACTATTCACCACTTTTTTATACAATCATTTTAAGCTTAACTAATTTACTTAAAGTTAAAAAATCCGCATCAGTTTCACTCAAAAAATTTAAAATTGAAAGCCAAGAAAAAAAGATTATCTTTGCAATTGGTCCAATCATTTTGATAAGATTCCCATTCCTTTAAAATTAATCACTTGTGCTTTCACAAAGCAATAAATTCAGTAATCAGAGCCTTATTCATATCACTTTTATTTGCTTAAAAAACAGGTAAACAGCGTATCTTTAGACAAATCAAATCCTTAACCGCCAACGCGTCATTAAAAACAACGTAACTTTGTAGCCTTGCTTGTTACGAAAACAATTCTTAAAAAACCATCAGCCTACACAAAACTTTCTATCCGGTTCAAAGTGACTTGATGACAAGGCATAAAAAGAGTTGGCTAAAGACAAAGTTGTAAGTTGAGTTGTAGATGGGCTATATGAGTTCAAGGTACTCTTATACAATCAGCAAAAAATGTAATTAAGGCAAGCCCAAAAGAGAACCGAAATGACTTGGCTACATCTCCTTTCCACGAACAATGAGCCATTATACGAGTTTAAAACAGGAGCAGAATTGTATTTAAAATTGCGAGCAGAAAAGAAGAACATGACAAAGAGTATCAAGAGAATATATTTAGGGTTCAAGAAACACGAAAGAGGTAGCACTTTTTTTTTTGAATTGGATTGGTTAGAGAAGAGAATAGAATTGTTCTCTTTGAGGATGACGACAATCAAGGAGGAAATTAAATCCCAACTCGTTCAGATTTAACTCAACACTTTATTCGTGCTATTTAGGGAATGCCCTCGAGCCTTTTGCGTGATGAGATGGTAGGAAAAAATGGAAAGTGAATTTGGGTGGGGGGATGAGATGAGCTGATCCTTAATTCGGAAGTGAGCACTTGTTTTTTAAAGATGAATCTTTCAACAATTAGTCATCATCTTAGAAATTTACTAAAATATTCATATTCATAGCTCCATTCATAGCTATTGTCATAGATGAGAGGCATCATCATACGAAATTCTTTCTGCTCACCTTAAAAACTTTCTCAACTTGTGGGTGGCATACATCCATTTTCACTCAAAAATTAGTATTCACTTCCTTTCACACTGCCAACTGACCCAGTTTAGCAAAAAATAGCAAATCTTTCTACCTCTCTACTCGGTTTGAGTTCCTAAAATTCTTTACTGTCTAGTGCCCAGCAGGACTATAAAATATTTGCATTTTTATAAAAATCTACAAAAGATTCGCCGTTTTATGTCCCACACACAAGCTATTAATGTTTTATTAACAGCCTGTGTAGAGTGCCACCCAAGAGAGAGATATCTTTCAAAAGAAAGTTTTTTCTGGTCCCATGATCAAAGACGTGATTGCTAAAAACGCATCGATATAAAACTGGAAGGGTAAGTGAACTTGGAGATTAGAGTTGCGGTAAAAAGCAATGTTTACTATACAACTCCTGTCATTCAGATCAAACCGGTATATTTTTCCCAGAGCCCTGCCATTTCTTATCTTTTTTCGGCAATCATCTTCTTATGAGTAGCGATACTCATATTTTTTCAGTCTACGGTATTATGCAAGCTACTATTTGCTAAAGATAATTTCACTCGTCCACCTAACCAGAACCGGATTAGCATCAGTCATCTCTCTACACGCATATTATTCCCTACAGCCAAGCTATAATCATCATCATTATCATTTTCGCTCTGTAGAAAATTACCCAGTTTTCGGGTAAAAACTCTTCCCTTCTCCTTCCCTCCTAACGACCAAATAGTTTAGACAAGCTAGGCCATCTCCCTATAATAATAATGATCAAATGTCTTTAAAACTTTTTTTAATCCAAAAATTCCTCTCTGCGGACTCACGCAAAAGAGTAACTGTCTTAAAGTCGACCGCAGCGAACGGGATCTCGCCCCCACACGCATTCTCACTCTAATAATTAAGTCTCAACAGTTTGATCCTGAAAGAGTAAATCTCGAAAAAAAATCCCGTGAATAAACAGGACTCTCTGTCAACAATTAACTCCTTCCGCGTTTTACTCGAATTATTTCGCACTTTCATTGAGAAATGAAATGATAGGAATTAAGTTGACAGGGTCATGGGGTGGTGGACTTGCATATCTTCCGTTATATAATGCCTTCATTTCCTCACCATTCCATACAAAAGATGCAAGAAGCATTCCATTTGGAGAGGGAGTGAGCACTGCCCCTTCCTAATTTCATAATTGACTATTATTTAAGCAAACAAAAGGAATAATCAACCACTTTTATTTTGCAATCCATTCACAATGGACATTTCGCAAAAATTGCCTGTCATTTCATCAACTTAAAAAATCCATTCCTCGTACATGGTTTTCCAATCTCAAACTCTTTTAATTAAATAGATCCACATCTCGAACAAAGGAAGCTAATGTGTAAGCCGCTGCCAAGAAAGGCTTTTTTAATCTATTTGATCAAATCTAATTGAGTAGAATGCGCCTCTGATCATCTCCTATTTACTCTGACTTGTTGCAGGAAAGTCTAAACTTACCACTTTATCCCAACTCATTACCTTCTCCACTCTCCGCACTCCATCTTTTTTCACATCTTCCGCAAAAAAATTAATAAGGCAGCTTGAAAGAGATTTTTTCTCGATTCCTCCTCATCCATCCATTCAAGAGTGCAACAAAGACTGGTTAAATTTTTCGGGGAGGCAATGACCGCTGAGGTGGCTCTCTTGCAAATCCTCCCTACCTTGCCATAAGCAAAGATCTTCATCGCTTCCTCTTCAAAATATCTTTTCAAACTTGATTTTTCACACCAAAAAATGCTTTCCGTGTGCAAAATACGGAATGGTTTAGCGTAAATGATTTTTCGCTTCCATTTTCTTATACGAAAGGGAAATCTTAAAATTGGATTGGATTTAGATGTCCAATTTTTTAACTTTTGCAACGGTTATGCCAATACATGTAAACTTTTTATTTGTTCAAAAGTAAAACATTTTATTATCTATAAAAGGCACTCGTGTAGCCCGTAATGGATCTCGAGAAGAGCAAACGCCCAGCAATAGGAATGCGGGCTCAAGTCTAATTTCTAGTTTGACAAGAGAGCATATAATTTCCTCTACCACCACCTACTCCACCACTCCATTTCGCAATTTGCCATTCCCCAACTAATTCCTTGCAATTCGTCATTATCCCTCTCATTAATAATGGGAGCTTGTTACGGAAATGATGGGCTTCTCCATTCTCCTGAGGAAGATTATGAAACATCTCATTTCATACTGATTAGCGAAGAGAAAAAACAAATAAATCCAAGTGGGATGTCGTATTTGATAGCTGATGCGGTTGAGAATTGTCAATCTAAACAGCCCATCTTACATGAATGAAATGTGAGAACAACTTTTTATATTTTATGCGTGATGGGAATGGGAAAATGTAATTTTCACTCGGTCCCCAGTACATCTTCAACCCCTCTTCATTTACAATTTACAATTTGCAAATTGACTGATCAACTGAAATGAAGAGAGGATAAAGCAATTCTTTAATGCTAATAACGCCCATTAAAATACTCATGACCAGTGTCTTTGGCTTCCCAGAGAAAAAATTCTTATCAAAATATCCGTTAGCACTAGCAGTAATAAGGCAATCACAGATTATAATTTGCAACTGGAAATTGATTTGAGGAAAGGTCATCTCATCACAATTTTCTACCGTTTTTACCATTACCATTACTCAAATTGCGAAAAATTAATTATTTTTGAGATAAATCCTCTCCGTCTGCTTAGTTTACGTTTCACTGAGAATCAAGTCATTTCATATTTATTCAAAAAGAAGAAGCAATTCGGAAATAAACAAGCCACGAAGAGATTATCAGTGCATAATTGTTACTTAGAATTGCTTCAAGCAATATCGTTAATAGTCCGACTAGTAAAGATTTTCTCATTTTATGAATCAATAGCATAAAAATAAATCTACCGAATACTTCTGCATATAAAGTGCTCATAACTCTTCATAACTCAGCGTAAAACTCTTCATCTATAACTTGCACCTGTTCATAGCCAAATAACCCTGACCTTAGAGAAAATTGGGGGGTTTGCAGCATGACAGGGAAAATTAGTTGAAAAGGGATAAACTCAAAAACGGTATTGCTCCCTCAACCCTTTTGCATAACAACTTACATATAACATAAGAAGCAACAAAGTCATATTTAATTACTAGTTGGGGCCACCAAAAATCTCTCTATGCAACTTTGCCAGCAAATCTCTTGGTGGCATTTTAAATTCATAAAAAAAGCTTTTTCTTATGAAATCTTTCATGTCTCTTGCTAGATAAGCCTCGCCTTTTCCCTCTCGAGTAGTAGTTATGTCTAACTGTGCTTCTAATATTGCACGTACATCTTAAATGCTAATTTCAATGCCCAACCTTCACTCGAAAGTCGAGAGAAAGGCGCATTCTTCATAATATCTAATTTTTTAAAAAATAATAAATTAAATGGACCGTTAGACGAACCTGACAAAGATATTATTTAAGATGAGGATTTGTCCAAAAGACGAAAAGATTAGATTTCCAACTCTGTCCGAATTGTCAGTTTTAAGTAATCTAAACTGTTTTAAAGGTCTTTAAGATGCTGGTCTGATCCTATCAAGATTTTAATGGTTTATGTGCCGTTCTTGACACTAACGTGGCAATAAGATGAGAGCAGATTCTTGATAATAAAAAGATAATAAAAATGTTTAAGCGCCCCTCTCTCCTCATATTATACAGACATCAACGGTTTATGACAGTTTCAACCTCTGCATTTGAATTAGCAGTGACAAGTGACAGGGTCCATCTGGCTCTCTGGCAAGCGTCAAATTCAGGGGGACAGTCATTTAAATCCATGACGAAAGAGGAGGAAGTGGTCAAGCCTAGCCTAAAGAAACAAAGCATTTCTCACCTTTTTCCCCAGTCGTCGTAATCCCCTCGACTCTTCCCAAAATCAGAACGAACAACACCGCATAATTCAGTCCGTAACGGTTCGCCTGACTCCGCCCATACCAAAATGTCCGTTTAACTTTTCTTAAATGCGCACTACTACTAATTTGGCTATTCTCACAATTCCCACTCGACTCTGACATTGTCTTTGTTGAGGACAACTCTCCCGACACGATCTCACTAAATCTTTCCTCATTTGCGTTGAGCTTAAAAGAGTCCCCTATTCTTTCATTTGTTTTCCGGTCCTCCCCTTCCTCTTCCTTCCCATCTCTCCCATCTCTCCCATCTTTCGCATGATTCACTCCCATTCTCCGAGTGGACTTTAAACTATCAGATGCTAAAAAGTCTGAATTCACTTCACAATAATCGCAGCGCGTTCCGCTCTGATCATCTTGAACTTGACCCAGATTCGAGTGAAGGTGGTGGGGAGAGAGGAGCCGAGGTTTTTTCACTCGCACCGAACCCTCTTCGCAACTTTCGAGCCTCATTTTAATTCATTCGTGAAATCTCTTACGTTTAACGTTTAAACGTCTTCCATGTCATCCTGTGAAAAAATTATACACAAAATGATTACCATTTCAACGCTAAAATGTTAAACAATTCATACAAGTCTGCAATTAAAAGCTATTTTTAACAGGATGATGATATGCGAGAACAATTCTTACTTAGCCTGATTTTTTCTGATTAGAATTTCTAATGAGCTATCCATTTCAACGGAAGAGCCTGTTACACTTTTCTAACTTGATGATAATCTCATAATCATATATAGTCTTATTCAATTGTAAACAATGCGCAAAACGCTTCAAGATTGTCGTTAAGAATTATATAAGAAGGAAATATCAGAGTTTCAAACAAGAGCAAATTATTTAAATAGAATTCTGAGTTTGTAAGTCAAGCCATATCGCTAACTTGAATTGAAGGAAATGAAATGGAAGCGGGGGAGATGTTATCAGAGACAAGTGATGAGGTAATGTTAGCCGGTTCTTGATTGAAAGATTGTCTCGAATGAATGGCCAGCTAATTAGTTGGGGAAGCTGAGATTGGCAAAGTATTTTTGGTGCTTAGTCATCCCTGAGCTCTATCAATTCATGCGGATGCTATTGGAAAGTCCTTAAGGGCTTCCCCCTGAATAGGATGTACCTTGCGTGGCGTCACTCACGCTCCCACCTTACTCATAACTTTACTTTTCATTCAAACAATTTTCTTTTTAAAGAAATTAAACTGCACCTGTTCCCCAATCCTCATTTCGTCATTCCTTCTTCGTCTGCGGTCCCTTTTGTAAATGAGGAAGATGACAAGTGGAAAAGATTTGAATACAACAAAAATAGGTGTACACTAAACTTTTGCTTAAGTGAGGCAAGCCCACTTAACGCTTCACACAAACACTGCCTCTCAAAAACCCTTCAAAATACAAACTCTAATAAAACTCAAGTAAGTCACGAGGACATCTTCTCTTTACGATCCCATTAAAAACCTTTAAACATTTCACTTCACTTAAGATAACGTAAGCTGGAACCGAAAATTTCTCTAATGACAGCTTTTCACAGCTTCCGGTATTCAACCATGTTCATCGTTCACTACCCTTTCACTTCACTACTCTCCCCTCCCACCACACAAACATTTTAGCGAAAGATTTTCACGTAATTCTAAAACGAATTTAGAAAAAAGCCTAAAAAAATCCAACTTGTTACAGTTGGCTGATGCTGGTGATTCATTTGAGCTGAACCTGAAATTACCAAAAGCCTTCTTCAGGATTATTTTCCTTTTTTAAGCTCACGTTTCTCATTTCAGAGATGATTACGACGAGCTATGAGCTTATGCGAGGAATGTACATATAATGATGATAAATTGTTCACAAAGTGTCTCGAATAGAGAATTTTGAGTGAAATGTCAAAAGCCCAAGAAGAGCTTCAGCTTCAAGAAGAACCTGCGGCTTACACAGAGCTGCGAACTCGACGCAAGTAAGATTGAGACTGGTGAGGGGAGCTGTGATTACAGGTATTCAGCGTACCTGAGAGGAGCTCTTTGTTAAAAGCATACAATGTAGAATTTATAGAAAGGTACTTGGCTTGTTTAGACTGTTTAGTTGAGAGTTTAGAGCTTGATACGTATGAAGAGTAATTTGAGGTGTATTTTGAGAAGTGTCCCTCTTAATGTTTAAGGGTTGCAGAGGGATGAACGGATGTGATCTTCATTTATGCTTTTCCTCAATATCTTTAAGATGGGGAAGTATTAGGGGAAAAGATGGGTGGGGATGGACTAATTTTGGGAGAAAGGATTTAGAATTGAGATCATTTCGTAATATGGGACATCTTTTAAATATTTTCACTACTCTCTCAACTCAATTTTAGGGCAGAGAGAAAAATGTACTTTAAATAAATAAATAAATAAATAGCTGCTCCTGATTCAGATTTTTATAATTGATTTCTCTTACTTTCGTCTAGAATTGCTTATATAATATGTGAACCCAACCAATCTATGCGACGTAATTCCCCGATAATAGCAAAATAATAGTTTCTGCCGTGAAATCGTGCAATCTCAATTTCGTGCAATTTTTTAGAATTCAAAAATGTGAATGTGTCAATTGTTCACCCCCAATCCAATCATCTCTAATTACCAAATGCAATTTTAACCTTCTACACTACTTGGTCTGGAATTACCCTACAATTACTCTAAAACCTGCAAACAACGAAAGTAATATAAAAAGCTCAACCCTGATAAAAATGGCAGGATAATTACTCACTTGGTTAAGTAGGTAATCGCCTTCGAATACATTAAAAATATTTTAGAAGCTCATAACTCGCTTTAATAAAAATTCATATTTTTCTTTCTAACCAAATTGATAAAAAGGTTCGTGCCTATTTCAAATCTAGAATTCTAGGATTCACTCCAATTTCCCTATCACACTAAACACTTCTACTTTTGATTAAACCATATAATTATACATATCGTGTGCATTTCATGTAATTTCAAAACATTTAGTTAAAAAATGAGCTCCGAGAAAGTCAAATCGTAAACTGTAAATTCTTATCTAAAGTGATAGTTTTTATCGCGAGATTTATAATTAGGTGGAAGTCAATAATTTCGACTCCCACTCACGCTATATCATCTCATTTAATTGCTCACTTAACTGTGTGCCTTTTGATAGAATTAATTCGAACGCTTCCCACAACAAATAGCAGCTTCCTCCCATTTTTTCTCTAGAAAAGGTTGAACCCTTTTCTTTTTCTATTATTTTTTTTATTAAGAAATTAAAACGGTCAGTGTAATGGCTTGGGCAGACGATGAAGCTCTGGATATTTGTCAAAATTGAGAAGTGTGCCCGTTACAAGAGGAAACTGCTTGCTACTTTTTATATGAAAGGAGGAGCGCAAGAGTAGATGAGAAGTTGCATAAAAAGATGTGGGAAAGGAAAGCGGAAGCAATCTAGCAAGATCTTATCTAGATGATGTGGAGATAAAGCGTGTCGGCTTTTGCATTAATCTTTATTGGATTGTAAGAGAGGATGGGTCATTTGGCGGAATTGAAGGTTAAAAGCTAAGGTTAAGGTCTTTATTGGATGAAGAAATGGCTAAAGCCCATTGCAATTGTTATTAAAAAAAGTAGATTTTGAACGGAGGAGGAAATCAATTTTATTCTATCGTGAATGGTTTATAATTTTTGAATTATTGATTGCAATAAGTTTTCCCTGAGCCTACACAAGAAGCATAAGCCATGACATGGGGAATATAATTTTGTTGTTGGACACCAGTCAATAGATGGGCGAAAGGTCCCTTGGAAAAGATCATGACATCTTCGCCTCCGTGCGTCTCTCCCCCTAACGGCACTAGAGGCACTTGTCTGTAATCTAAATCATCCACATCATCTCCAGTAAGATTGTGTCTCGTGTTATTAACGAACTGAACGAATCCCGGCCCGTTTGGATAGCCAAGGGTCGAGTATGGCAAGCCATCATCTCCCATTCCAGCCATCCCCATCAAATTATTCCCTCTTTCGGGGTAGCCTGCAAAGGTCATGACGTGCGAGTGGTCTGCAGTCACAACTATTAAAGTCTCTTGGTCGCTGGTCATCTCATCTCCCATTTTGATAGCGCGATCAAATTCGATAGCTTCCCAAAGAGCTCGCTGTGCCTGATTGCCGTGATGGCCGTTGTCGATCTGGCCACCTTCTACGAAGAGAAAGAAGCCGTTCGGGTTCTTGCTAAGGATTTGAATAGCCTTTTCAGTCATGTCGGCCAATGTCGGGTCGTTATTGGCTTGTTGATTGTGATACCAAGCCAAATGGCCCGGACTGAATAAGCCCATTAAACGGTCCGTTACTGAAGCATCGATTACGCTCAACTCCTGAATTGTCTCCACATAACTCGCATTTATATTAGCATTTTGGGTCTTCCACTGCTCGATAAGGTTCTTCCCATCTTGTCTTTCTCCCAAATAGCCCTCGCCATCTTCGATATCCTTTGGGAGGAATTTGCGACGACCTCCTCCCAGAATTACGTCGATATTTCTTCCAGGCTCGCTCAAGATGAGCTGTTCAGCAACATCGTCACATAATTCAGGGTCCAACCCCTCACCAATCACATCCGCATCCGACTCCCAATCGCGATTAGCAATGTGAGCAAAGGTTCCAGCAGGACTGGCTTCCGTGATTTGAGTTGTGGAAACAATTCCAGTCGACATTCCAGCTTTCTATAAAATTTAAGACTTTTATAAATCAAGCAATTTTTATTTAAAAGGGAAATTGTCATACCTGAGCCCATTGAAGAATGGAAGAGACGTGATTCTCTACATTTCGCTGCCCTTCACAGTCACGACGCTGCACATCCGAAGTAACCCCGACAGTTCCAATGTTCGCTTTCACCCCGCATAAATAAGCGGTGGCAGAACAAGCAGAGTCTGCAACTTGAGCGTCTACACAGTACGTCTTTGATGTTCCGGAGAATGGAAAGGTGTCGACGTGAAGGACGCCTTCTTCTCCGAATGGCAGTCCGTCAACCTTCTGACCTTTGAGAATGCGACCTGCCGTTAGCGATGTAACGCCCTAAGTAAATAGAGCAGTTAATGCTTAATTAATTAATTAAGTTAAGTAGATAATTCCACACCCATCCATCCCCCAAAAACAAGATGACATTCTTCGCCCTATTCTCAATCTGCCTTTGGGCCAGTTTCCTCAAAAGTGTTTCCTGCGCATCCTTCGCCCAAAAGTCTGGAGCTGTAAGAACACTCTCTTTCAACTCAAAGTATCACGTATGTAATTAAGATTTTATTAATTACGCTCGTAATCAGCTCGCTTAGCAGTTTGCCTGGGATGCCTGTGCAACGTCGAAGAATGCATCCACTCTATTCAAATTGACAATCTTTTATTGAAAACCTTAAGAAACTATTGGATTAAATTCTAAACTCCTCTACCTGCGTGAGCAAAGAGAGCAAAAGCTGTTAAAATGATTAGTTTGGTAATCATCTTTAATGATCTACATAAAATGGGGCAGTTTAAGAAAAGACGTCGTGTCCACCACAATTCACACACACAATTAACTTAAAATGAGTTATACCTAGAAATATCGTCCAATCTACTTGATTCTAATCTTTTTGATAAGAAGTTGCCTAATCGTGACAAGCTTGAGCACTAATTAATTACCAATTATTATTTATTTGCATGAGCCCATCAACGATGATGAAGAAGAGTGGGCCAAGCCAAGCATTTCACAGGCCGAAAGAGATGCATGCGAGCAGGATCATAGAGTTGTGGGGGCATTTTGAGAGGCGAGCGGAATGGTACGAGGTCAATGCGTTCAATAGCAGCATCTTCACTTTCCTTTCACCATTCAATCCACAAAAACGTACAAAAATCGAGAGAAAGCCGATTGATTAGAAAAAGTGCTCTCCTCTCACATTTTTAAGCATTTTATGAATTTGTTGTGCTTTCACTCTCCATTTTAGCAGCATCAATCACAACACAATTAGTTCACCCTAATTAGTTAAGTGAAGTTGATTAGTAGTGATTAGTTTGGACAAAGTACTGACTGAATACAGCTGAAAGGTTGGTGAATTTTTCTCATTTTTTGTAATTAAAAAAACTGATTGTTTTAATGTTTAAGGTTGAAATGATTGAATGATTATTTTGATCGACTGTTAGTCATTAGTATTATGTTTAAGAGTAATCATGATTCATATAAAATCAGCTGTTAAGAAGAATATTTTGGATATCCTAATTTTTGTAGTGTAAGAATGTAAAATTGGAGGAGTGTTTATTGTGATTAATTCATTTAATTCATTGCCAAGTCGTGTATGATTGGAATTAGTAATTTAATGAGACCGAAAAGGAGTTGAAGCCGGAACTTTGGGAGGGGGTCAGTTCCTGTTGAACCCGAGTCGGATCATTTAATGATTAATCAAGATTTTAATATGATGGTGATTATCTCAATTTAGACCATTTCTCAATAAAAATATTCCATTCTAATTTTATTGATTTAATTAATGAGGATAAGTGAAATCTGATGATGAAATTCTGAAATGAAGTGGTGAAATGGTTAAGATTACGAAATGACTATGTTATGATTTAATTTCATTCCCGATTTAGAAATTGTTTATGTGAAAAGTAATTTTATTATTTAGATTGTGATTGGTTGAGTGTTCAGCAGACAATTTGCTTTGATTAAGTGCGAAAAATCATAAATCATTTATAACTGATGATGGATTTAACGTAAAGTCTCGTTCATTAGAATAAATTCTCATTTTGAAAAAAGAAATCGGCTCGTTAGCGAATTTTATTTCTTTAACTAAAACGGTTTAGACTTTCCCCTTTAACCCCGGCAGGGATAGAATTTTTTGGAGAATTTGGAATCAGCTTTTTCAGAAAAAGTTTTTCTATTTTTGGTAAATCAAAAAGGTCAGACAGGGTCAGGTCAGGGAAATGCTTCAAAAGACTTGCTTATTTTAACCTAATCATTTCCTTTTCCTTTTCCAATTTAATTGCAGTTAAATCTCCGTCCAATAGTCCAATTAGTAAATGGTAGGGAAGGATTTGAGAAGGAATATATTTTTTTGTAATTTATATAGGCCATGTAGGTCCTTGAGCATATGCAGGTCACGTTCTCCCTTTATCTTTCCTTTCCTCAAAGCTCTGTCCCTCCGAGAAGATATTAATGCGGATTAACGAGTTCAAAATTAATTTCAGTTGTGCCAGCATCAATGTATAATTGAAATTTCAGCTCTCTCAAGTCACTCGAAGTCGGCAAGAACTGGATGAGAAAATGAGCGTGAGTCAAGTCATAAGCTAACCAACTTTTGCGTGCAAGCAAATTATAGTAATAGGAAAATGTTAAGTTGGGTGCTTATCAATTGCTTTTTCCAGGTTGAAGCTTAACCGATGTGAGTGAGCAGTTTTGAAGAGGTTAGAATGTCGGTCCACTACAAATTCAAGACGGCTGTGGATTACTCCACTGTCACTTTTGATGGAATCCATATTTCCGTTTCCGAGCTCAAAAAGTCTATCATTGACCAGAAAAGGCTGGGCAAGAATGCAGACTTTGATTTGCAAATCATCAACGCTCAAACGAAAGAAGGTTAGTGTTTATAAGAATGGATTTTAAATGTTAATGCGAGTGTGGGCAGTTTGACATTCAATTTCTTTTCTTATTCCAGTCTATAGCGATGAGAACTCACTTATTCCGAAGAATACTTCGGTGATGGTGGCCAGAATCCCAATCACGGAAAAGAAGAGGTCGGGACCACCGCCCAAGGACAATGTTCAGGGCAGAGGAATGCATCATAAAGGATTCCATCAGCAGTCTGGAGCCGAAGTGGCAAAGGTACAATCGAAGACAAATTTGCGAGGAATTGTTCATGCTTTTAATTTTGGATTTTGCTATTTTCAGGGATCTGACTTGGCATCGATGGATTTAACGGAGGAGGAGAAGATCAGGACGATGATGACGCAGTCGACAGCTGACTACGACCCTCAACATTATGTAAAAATCCGGGGTGCGAATCAGCACGGCAGGGTTCCGGATAATTATCGGTGTAATAGATGCGGCCAAGGAGGTCACTGGATTAACCGTTGCCCCATTCCGCCGGTAGGAATTGCTCTAAACTTATTCTAAATGTTTATCTGGATTTTTTGTTGACGTTTTGATTGTTTCCTAAGAATATTCAGGCGGATGTTAAGAAGAGCACAGGAATTCCGAGAAGCTTTATGGTAGTCGTTGATAGTCCCGATGTTCCAGGAGCTCTTATGACTCCAGAAGGTCGTTACGCGGTTCCAGCTGTGGACCAGTAAGTTTTTAAATGAATGAATTTAGAATTTATAATTTATAAGTACTATCGAGTAGTAATTCTCGTCTTGTTCAACCTTTTCAGTGCGACCTATTCAGACAAAGGGAAAGGGCAACAACCGGAGCAGCCTGCCAAACATAAAATCCCTGATGACTTGCTCTGTGCACTTTGCAATGATCTGCTTACGGACGCGTTGCTGATTCCATGTTGTGCGAATTCCTATTGCGATGACTGTAAGTATTTTTAAAGCAAAATGCAATATGGAAAGCTCTGGTTTATCATTAATTAATCATTCTTTTCATATAATTGTAGGCATCAGGAACCATTTAGTGGAGTCTGAGCACGAATGCCCAGGATGCCACGAAAAGGACATTTCGCCCACCACTCTAATCCCCAACAGATTTCTTCGGGTGACTGTTCAAAATTTCAAGAACGAGTCTGGATATTCCAAGCCGGAGAAGATTCCCGAAAGGCCACCGCCCAAAACGGAGAGGCAGAAGGCAGAGGAAGCTAGGAAGCCGTCTCTTGACGAACTGCCCTTGGATTTATTTCCACATTCACCAAAGAAAGTTGGAGCGGAAGCTGAGGTCGAAGTCGCAGACCCGGAATCAACGAAAGGTATCATTCATTTCACTCCTCAGCTTCTTAAAACTATTTTTATTTGGAGCAGTTATTTAATAATTATTTAATGCCATTTCGCAGATATTTATGACTTCAACGATGAATCGATCCCTTCTCCCTTTGCTTCTCCGAAAAGAAATGAGGCAAAAGTGGAGCCACCGCCTGGTGGAGACCATCGGGCAATCCGGTCTTTGAGCAGGCCATTTCCTTCGCAGCCTGGAATGCATAGAGGACCGCCTGGGGGTCCACCACCCTCTCACCATTCACATCACATGCAGAGGAAACCGTATCCGGATCAAGGTCCTCGGGAGACGAGCATGGAACCTCCTCCTCCTGGATTTGAAGTGCTGCCACCCGGAGAAGACGGATCTCATAACCGACCACCACAGGGGCCAGGACCATATGGACCAGGACGGGATGCTGGACAAAGGGACGGAAACGGACATCTTAGAGGACCACCATCCATTCCACCCAATGGGCCGCCCCCTTTTAATCCAATGCAACCTCCGCCTGGATTTGCAGGAGGCCCAGGACCTCATCCATCCCATGGAATGATGCAAGGCCCACCTCCGGGTGTTGGAGGACCACCGGGAATTCCGCCACCAGGATATGGTATAGTCATCAAACATTTGATCAATAATTTGTTCATAATAATTTATAATTTCAACATTTATAGGTCCACCGCCTCATGGCCATAATGCAAATATGGGTCCATATCCAAACAGCTACAAGTAAGTTAGGATGATACTCTTTTAAAGCTTAGAGTGTGGCTGATATTTAATTTGTGTGTTTCTTTTGAGTAGCAGACTGCCTCCTCCACACATGGGCCGGGGACAAATGCCACCCATGCATCATCACGGCGGACCACCTCCGCATCGACATCCCATCGATCACGACGATTTCGGACGTGGACGGGGAAGGCGTTATGGACCACCGGGACGAATGGACGATCCGATGATGAGGGGCGATGAGAATAGAATGGGGTGAGTGTATGGCATTTGTTTAAAAATATTCCCTGTATACCAATACTAATCTTTGAAATGCTAATGAAACGTTAATATTTAAATTGCAGAACAATTGACGATCCACTGAAGGAGTTTGAGCGCATCATGCGAGAAAAGGACCGGCGGAAGAAGATGGCTGCTGCGGGTGGGAATGCGGGACCTAGAAAGCGTTCCAAGTCTAGATCTTTCTCCCCCTCTCCGAGAAGAGTGTCTCCGTATCCTCCAAAGCGGTCTCGCTCTCGCTCTTTTTCAAGATCACCTTCTCCCAAACGCAAGCGGCCACTGCCTGCCCCCAAGAGAAGGAGGTCGTATTCTAGGTCTCCGTCTCGAACTCCTCCTCCAATGAGACGTGGGAAATCAAGGTAATACTAGCTTATTTTGGAATATGGAAATTGTGTGTCAGGTTGAAATATCACTTATTATATTTGTTTAATCAGGTCTAGATCTCCTCGAAATCGAAGCATTACTCCCACACCCACACCACCTGGGAAAATACGTCGGTCACCACGCAGGGCTCCGCCTCAGTATTCCCCATCTCCTCCGCCATCAAGATTTTCGAGGAAGGAAAAGGATGAATATTTCGAAAATCGGGCAAGAGACCGGGACCGTGATAGAGACAGGTTGGTCTAGTTATATTCCTTTTAAATGTTTCTTGTCAACATTTGCTTACTATTTTTGCATTTGCCTTTCAGATATGAGGAGAGAGGTTCGTCTAGGTATCCAGCAAAATCTTCGTACGCCTCTCGTGACGAAGGAAAATATTATAGTGCACCACCAAAGCATGAAGCGCAGTCATCTCATAAATATGATAGTCAAAGGCAGCCTCTCCGTCCTTACCATGCAACTCATTTGGGGCATGGGATGCCGCCACACGACCAACAACACCCACCTTACTCCGACAAGCCTCCTTCGCTAATGGATTCGGGGAAAGGATCGTACGACTACGATTCCAATCTTGCTCCACCTGGAACAGAACCAATTGCTGCCGTACCTTCCCTCTTGGACTTGAAGATTCAGCAGCCACCCCATCCAACTAATCTCTATCCAATTACCGCGAGAGAAAGTGGCGGCCACCATGAAGGACCATATCGCGCAAGTGAACACGAACCTGAAAAGTCCAGACGGGATGAAGCCCAACCAGTTCCGGCTGCAGTTGGGGCAGAAAGGAAAAAGTCGTCAACTTCAGTCGAGGATGATAACGACAAGCAAGATGATAAGAGCAAGAAGCATAAGAAAGAGAAGAAGAAGCACAAGAAGAAGAATAAGGAGGAGAAGAGGGAGAAGAAATCGAAGAAGGCGAAGGAAAAGAGTGGTGGAGTTGACAAGTCGAGCGAAGAAGAGCACGAGACTGAGCAGCAAAATGCGGATAACAGGGAAAGTAGAGCTAGCGATTCTATCACTGAAAAGAAGGCGGCCATAGTGGAAAGTGATGCGAGTAAAGTGCATTTAGATGTCGCAGCAGCTATGGACACAACCGTTGGAACTGTGAAGCAAACAGCGCCTTGCGACTCAACAGTCATGTCGCCAGATCGAGGTCATGAAATTGGCACAAGTGGTGGCGAAAGCATTACGGTCGAGGCACAACACGGGCAACCAGAGCCAACAGCAAAGACTTTGACTGCGGAATCATCGAATGCGGAAGTGGATGACGTACCTGAGAAAAAGAGCCCCCGTAAGGAAAGCATTTTTATGCGGTTAAAATATGCATTCTGTAAGTATTAATAATTAATTAAATTAATCACTTTCTATGAATTGCAGACGAGATAGCAAGGCGGGGTTCGAAAGAGCTTCAATTTCCAACTTCCAAGTGGGACGAATTCGATGATTGCTTGTTGGGAAATCCGAAAGCGACAACACAGTTGGACAATGTCCTTCCCACCAGCCACCTTCAGGAAGGCCAAGAGCAGACTGAAACGAGAAAGGTCACTCCGGACGTTTTAAAGCGAGCCGAAAGCGCTATCTATGACAAGCCGAGCAAGAATGCTCCGGAAGTCTTGGTTCGTCCAAAGGATGAGTTGAAGAAGGTCGACGCGTCGCTCACATATCGAAATGGTTAGCAAACTACACTCTTTAATTAAACGGGTCAAGTCAGGAAGTTGTAAACTATCATTTCTTCTTACAATAATTTGTTTGTTTGCTTTTTCTAGAACCGACTACAATTCAGTCGGCAATTGTCCAGCAGCAGGGGAAGCCAGATCTCAAAACTCAAACGTCCTCTGTATCATCCGCTGTCTACAGAAAATCAGCAAAGGATCGGCTGGGATCTAAAGTGTCTGAGGATGAGGCTGTTCTAAACTTTACGAAAACGATTGAGTCGAGTGTGTCGATCAAGTCGAAAGTTTCTGCCGTTAAAGAGAATGCTGGTGGGGAGGGTTTGAGGAAGCGCAGGTCACGCAGTAGATCGCCTGCTTCGTATTCGACTAGAAACTATCGTACAAGATCTCCACCCAGACCAGAGAAGGATGCAAGATCATCTCCAAGAAGGGATCGCCGACGACCTTCGAAAGAAAGGGTTCCGTCAAGAGAACGTCGCATGTCTCCCTCTCGAGACAGACCTCACTCTCCTTCTAGAGATAGACGACCATCTCCTTCGAGGGATAGGCGCAGATCTCGATCTAAGGATAGGCGGCGCTCCCCAGACAAACGGATGGAATCGGATAGGCGAAGGTCCGGGTCCCGGGAGAGAAGAAGGTCGCGAGACAGACGACCATCAAGGGAGCGAGAAAGGCCGAGACGATCTCGAAGCCCTGACAAAAGCCGAGCTAGGCGGTCATCTTCAAGAGAGCCGTTTAGAGGAAGAGACCAACCACGTCCAGATTCCAGGGAGAGACCAAGACGCTCAAAGAGTCCGGAGAAGAGGAATATAAGGGATAGAAGCAGAGACAGAGACCGCTACGGATCAAATTATCGGCGACCTGGAGATGCGCCAAGAAGCAGAGATGATGAAGGCAGGAAGGAGGGAGAGAGGGACAGGAGCAGAGGAGAGGGGCGCAGAGAGCCACCACCCCTCATGCCTCCTCGCTCAACCGATAAGACGTCGACAAAGCAAGAGTCAGTGGCAGAACCACCTAGTCCAGAAGCACGAGTGTTCCAACAAGCAGGAAGTGCAGGTTCGAACCCAACTGGCCAAGTATTCTCGCCAACTTTGAAGAAGCAAAAGGGACGAATAAACATTAAACTGAGCTCGATGTCGAAGACGGAGCAAGTGCAAAGCGGGTCATCCTCTAGCGACGATGAGCATCACGCGACAGAATCGAAACATTCGGAGAGCGGAGACGAAGGGAAGAAGCGAAGGAAGAGGAGACACTCTTCAACCTCAACCAAGTCTGGCTCATCGTCGGACGCCAAAAAGAAGAAGAAGAAGAAGGACAAGAAGAAGAAGAAAAAGAAGAAGAAGAGCAAATAAATCGTCGTAGAAAAATGGACTGGAATTAGTTAATTATTTACTCAGACTTTTCTCGCAGTTAAAAAAATCGAATTATCAGTTTTGTAAACTTAAAAACTATTCTTGACGATCTATCTATTAACTCTAAAACTTGATATTTGTGTAAATATATGCATTTGTGACTGGGACTGGATGTGTTTGATTTGTGACGAGGAGTCATGCTTAAATCTAGAAAGATTTTTATTTTACTTAGTTTTAGTCTAGATCAACTGTTTATCCGCGACAAGGATGGCGAAAATTATAAAATTAGTTGTTTAGTAATTGTTTAGTTTTAATTGGAGCAATGTGAGTAAGCACAGTCATGTTTTTCAATTCAAAGTGGTTAATAAACGTAAAATTACAAAAAAATGAATGTCTCTTGAATTTACTTTATTATTGAATTATTGATTGCAATAAGTTTTGCCTGTACCTACGCATGAAGCATAAGCCATGACATGAGGAATGTAACTTTGTTGCTGCACCCCGGTCAATAGATGGGCGAAAGGTCCCTTGGAAAAGATCATGACATCTTCGCCTCCGTGCGTTTCACCCCCCGCCAAAGGGACTAAAGGCACTTGTCTATAATCTAAGTCATCCACATCATCTTCGCCAAGGTCGTGTCTCGTGTTATTCACGAACTGAACGAATCCGGGGCCGTTAGCGTAGTTGAGCGTTGAATATGGTAGTTCATCACCCTCCTCAGGTCGGAGGAATTCACCCCGCCCAGCCATACCCATCAGATTATTTCCTCTTTCGGGGTAGCCGGCGAAACTGAAGACGTGCGAGTGGTCTGCAGTGACAACGATGAGGGTCTCCTGGTCGCTGGTCATGTCATCTCCCATTTTGATGGCGCGGTCGAATTCCACAGCTTCCCACAAGGCTCTCTGCGCTTTGTTGTCGTGATGGGCGTGGTCGATGCGGCCGCCTTCCACAAAGAGAAAAAAGCCGTTTGGATTCTTGCTTAGGATTTGAATAGCCTTTTCGGTCATATCTGCCAAAGTGGGGTCGTTATTTGCAGCTTGATCATGATAGAATTCGATATCGCTGTTGGCGAACAAGCCCATTAGTTTGTCTGTTTGGGTTGGATCAACATCTAAAAGGTCTTGAACGGTTTCCACATATCTTGCATTAACACCAGCGTTTTGGGATTTCCACTGCTCGATGAGATTAACTCCATCCTTCCTACGTCCTGGCAAACCTTCGATATCGTTGACATCCTCTGGCAAAAAGTTTCTGCGACCTCCGCCAAG
>JAHZMU010001832.1:0-15634 GCA_027743725.1 Rambutsinella grinnellia
CTCAGAATTTCTATCCCTGCTCATTAATGATTTTGGGGTGGGTTGGAGACGTCTAAATAAGTCTAAAATGAATCTCCTTCATACAGCAGCGCAAGTGGGCAATGAAAACGCTGTTATCTTCTTTGTGAAGTTGGGCCTTGACATAAATGCAAGGGATGAACATGGGAACGCACCGCTTGTTCATGCAATCAGATATCGAAGCAATAATATTATGAGAATGTTACATGCTTTATTGGATAATGGTGCTGAGTTCAATGTCCAAAACAACAAAAGTCAAACACCGCTGCATTACGTCACATGTATGGAAGAACAAACACATTTTCTTCCTATTGCTGTTTTCTTGGTTGAAAACGGAGCTGATCCTTTTGCACAAGACAGAGATAAACTCACATTTCTCCATAAATTAACTCTTAAAATAAATGGTGCTTGCCCAATAACACCTTCAATATTTCACAAACTTGTTAAATATCTCGATAAACGAGGCTACTACCAATTATTTCACACTCCTGGTGAGGAATTCGCCAGCACACCTGCACATAATGCTGTTCGAAATTTAGAACTTCCAAGTGAAACTTTAAGTATTTTATTTTCTATTAAAAACGACATAAATAAAGTAGACAATAAAGGTAACTCAAGCTTGTCATATGCAGTTTGTGGAGGGCAAAGCCGAAAATTTTGTGAAGCCTTAGTAAGACTTGGAGCAGACGTCAATCTAAAAACTAACGATGAGAATGGAAATTTTAGTCTACTTCATATTGCTGCAATATTTGGCATACCAGAAGTTATTGAATTATTTATCGAATTAGGGTTGGATGTGAATGAAAGGAGCAATACTAACTTAACACCGCTTCATGGAGCGGCTTCTAGGCAAGACTCCGATACCGCTATTGAAGTTATAAAATGTCTAATTAAAAATGGAGCGGATTTGAATGCGCTTGATTGTCACGGGAACGGTGCTCTTCATATCTCAGCTAGACAAGGCGTAGCAAAAGTTGTAAATATTTTTTCCAAATTTGGCTTGCGGGTTGATGCTAGAAACTGCTTTGGATTAACACCGCTTCATGAAGCCGTTTCTAGAACAGACGGCAATGTAGCTATTGAAATTGTAAAATGTCTTATTAAAAATGGAGCAGATCCGCACCCAATTAATTTTGACGGAAGCCTTCTTCACATCGCGAGATGTAATGGTGAACCACAAATTGTTCAGTTTTTAGAAGAATTAGGATTAAACTAGAACTATATATAAAATGTTATTTTGATTTATTAACAAGCTTTTATATTTACTGATATTAATGAACTTTGACATAATTAAAATTTCAATACATACCTATCTTATTCGGCACCTTATTCCATAACTTTATACTTGAAAACTTCAGCCACGAATCCTGCAAAGCTGATGACTGCGCCCACCATCCAAATGTAAAAAGCCATCAAAAGATTACCTTCCAGTTTGAGCGGGACTGGAATTCTCTCTTCTCTAAGAATTATTGGGGAGACAACCCTCACTCGATCCTGCACCCTGTTCGAGTAGACCAGTGCCTCCCACTCAATCTCCCATCTATGATAAATTCCTACCTCCACCAGACGTTGGAACGCTTCCGCAAGGGGTATATTATTTGGTGGAAGAAAGACATATAATGTTCCTTCCCCAATTTCCTCCTTCCCAAACCAACAGCCTCGATCTCTCCTGCTTTTCCTTTCCAAAAACTCCCGGGCCATAATTAATTTTCTCGTAACAAACGACCACTTATCAAAAAAGAAATATTTTTGGTAGTTTTTGCCAAGCGCAATCCATTCTAAATTTTCCTCCGGATTCGGATTTGTGGCTGCTTTGAAGACAATGTTTGCTAAAGCCTTCATTCTCCCCGTTAAAACATTTTTGGGGACTGGAACTAAACTGGAATTTATTGCTGAGAGAGTACCTGAGCTTCCCCAAAGCAGTTTATAATTCTCTTTATCCATCTCCTCCCATTTGGTAAACGTCGTTTCCGCTATCGGTCTTATCAAGTGGCTGGTCACATAAGCCAAGTAATAATTGATGAGGACATAGCATATTGCCATCCACAATAGAAGAATAAAACTATTCTTGAATCTTCCACCTAGTCCAGGCGTTAATAGAACAGATAAAAGGACAAAGACGCCATAAGATCCAAACTCCCTTTTTAGAATTAAGCTTGAAAGCAATAACAAAATGCCTAGGCAAATCCAAATCCCCACAGGGAAAACTTTCACCAGCGGTGAAAACTTCCAAGGGCTTTCTCTTTGAACTCTCTTCAAATCGCAGTACATTAAAGTAAGCAGGGAGTCGTAACCCTGGACAAATTTAGGGAGATGAACCCTCCCCCTATAAAATTTCCATAGACCAAAAGGGGACCTGGAATAAAATGTATTTACCATAGAGCGTGGAACGATTGTAGGCTCTTTATTATAAAGAATCGAATCTGAGATGCCCTTTACAAGTGGGTTTGATGTAAATACTATTGTTTTGTTAAGAGTGGATGCGAGCAAATTTGCTAGAATGATTAGGGGCGTGTTGGGATTTGGATGTCTAGATGTTTGGGAGTAAATATCCCTAAGTATGGGGAAAATCGTTAGGGTTTCCTTTATTAACGTGTTACTTCCATAATACCAATCCCATAATATTCCGCACTGCAATTCTCCCATGATGGATGAAGCCTGTGGAAAGAAATAAAATACGTTAGGATACAAAATAAAACCAAGATTTGAATCTTGTCTGAAATGTTTTAGTTTTGTCAAATTATCCGCATTGTCAATCTTGTCACTAATAAATTCGGTATTAAATAATATCTTAAAATAAGGATCAGAATGTGACTGTCATCAAAATATAATCCTTTCAGTCCTACGTCTCCAATTTGTAATGCAATAAAAAATTATCACAATCTAATGAATAATTCAATCATTTTTTGTTAATGTTAAAATTTCAATTTGTTCATTTCCTTATCATTGCTGTCGACGGCGGGCTACAGAGAAATTTGTACAAAATAATTCCCTGTATTTTAACTGAATCCATCTTATCCCAAAATTTAAGCCGTATTCCATTGTCCTCACGAATTGCTTGGATAGGTGGCTGTCTATTTAAGCTTAAACTGCCACCTCAAGTTAACAAAATAAATCAAATATTTATCGCGATTAGGCGTCTACGTCAATGGCTCGGTTTATATTTAAACATTTTCTATTCTCAAATGCAGTATAAAACAAAAATGTAAGGATAAAATTTTCCAAGTTCATTTCAAACACGAGAAGTTAATATTAAGCGTGAAAGACAAGCTCAAGTTCAATGAAAATGCCTACAAATTTATTTCAAACATGCTCACTGGCACTGTTTGCGATTGTCATTGTGACATCCGCTGAAAAGTCGTCTAAGTTATCCTTAAAAAACTTGGGAACCGTCCATGGAGTATCATATTTTGTGGAACAAAATTTAACAATGGTAAAGACGTGTGCACAGAAAATACATTAAGATATTATGAATTAATAAAAACATTTGGAAATCAAATTTGGTAGACCTGGAATGAATCGTTCTCGTTTTGTACTGCAGCTGGTATGAAATTGGCTTCTATTGAGAGCGCGGCAGTTGTCACGCTTTTAAGAAACAACCTACGCCTTCATTACGGTGCAGGTATGACATGAGCTAACAATTTCAGCCTGAAATGCGGATAGCTACAATTTTATTGTGCATCGTCTACAATGGTCGTATTAAATTTTAAATATGTAGTATTAAATTGGTGTTTTAGCCGGATTCTGGACGTCTGGTAGGGAAACTTACGAACCCACAAGCTTTGTTTGGAACGGTACTAACACCCATCTGGATGCTGGCTTGTTTGACAGGTTCGGTACTAGCTCTCCTAATAGCTACCATTGGTGTAACGTCGTATATTCTCCTGGAAACAATTTGATATCTTTATGGGTCGTACGATGTGAGGATTCTTTCAGAGTATTGTGCCAAACATGATTACATGAGTGCAATTTTAAGTTTTGATTTAAAATAAAATCTAAAACAGAAGAACAAGTTTTATCGTTCAAATTATTCAAAAATCCACAAAGAAAGAATTGCTCCCACATTTGCATTTTACATCCTAGATTTGCTTTTAGATCCAGAATTTGACAAACCGAATGCTGTATAATGTACGTGCATATTTAAATTTAAATTGAATGGAGATAGAGTGACTTGTAAGAAGCTATTTGGTTATTAAAATTTATAATGAAGATGAAGCAGAGTCTGTCTGCTCACAATCAAAACCTGGATGGATAACTTCGTTATTCTTTTTTCTTTCCACAATTTTCTCTCGTGGCTTATAGTCGCGATATATTTATTAAATTATGTGTAACCGCAATATAAAAATGAATAAATGCTAACGCTGTAATTTGTTAAAAATTTCACTTGTCATTAATATGAGACCTGTCAAAAGCTCAAGTTATGGATAACCAGTTTCTTCCATGCTTATTTCTCTGGACGAGGTTCATTCATTCAAACGATTAATGACACTTTTTGTAAAGCGTAACCAAAAGCTTATTAATTTTTGCTCACATTTGTCACTCTTGCCTGACCTCAAGATAAGAAATATCTTCCTGCTTATTGAAACTCTTCGTCATCTTATTCTCCGTTACAACCCAATTTGTTTATTGACGCAAAACGATTAAATTTATAATTTCAGCAAACAAAATCCAGTTTGATTGAGTATTCTCGTAAATTATCACTGTAAGCCCAAAGATAAAAATGCGGAATGAATAGTTTCAATTTTCATCTGACAATCGAATCCAGAAGTTGTGAATATTTTTTACAATATAGTTCATACATGTCAGGAAAGTAATTACGCTTAGTAAGAAGTTCAATGCTTGAATGACCTGAACCTCGACCAACAGGAGTAACAGAGTATCATTACCAATATAAGTAACAAGTTACTCTTTGTCCACATCCAAAGCTACAGGTTCGCATATAAAAGTGTCTTGTTCGAACAACTCAAAACCAATCTCATTCTAGATTTGTGAGTTGGAAAGTGAAGAGCTTTTCTGAATTTTTAAGAAACAGTTTGATTTATCTTNACGCTTAGTAAGAAGTTCAATGCTTGAATGACCTGAACCTCGACCAACAGGAGTAACAGAGTATCATTACCAATATATAAGTAACAAGTTACTCTTTGTCCACATCCCACGCTACAGGATCACATATAAAAGTGGCTTGTTGGAACAATTTAAACTCAATCTCATTCTAGATCTGTGACCTGGAAAGTAAAGAAGTTTTCGGTATTTGATTTGTCTGACCACCTCAGGTATAAAATTTGGAATTTCCAACTAAAGTTGAATAATTTTCAGATAACGCATTTACTAATTTTATTTTGCAGAACCATGAGCAAATTGTGTGCTTATATTTTTGTGGCGATCGCCATCATCACCCTGGCTTCCTTCACTTCTTGCCAAGTGGTGAGCGGTGCTGAAGGCGCGGTGGGTGGAGTGGCTGGCGGAGTTGGAGGTGAACTTGGCGAAGTTGAAAATGAACTTGATGTGGTGGTCAAAGAGGTGGAGGGAGAACTAGGAGTAGTTGAGGCGGAAGCTGGTGTACTTCTGAGCGGATTGCTTGGAGGACTTAGAAGTGTTGGAAACGTGGCTGGAGGACTTGAAGGCGCAGCTGGAGGAGCGGTTGGAGGCTTGGATCATCAAGTAGGTTCAGCAGTAGGCAGGCGCAAACGTTAAATACAAATGTTTTTACACGTTCCATAATTTTTCACTCATTTTAATTATTCTAACATTTGTAAGCGTCGACAATAACTGATAAGCGATTTGATTCATGAGCAAAATAAGAAAAGATTTTTGGTAAACAAGCGAATAAAATTAATATTTGGTACGGTCCATTTACCAGAAGTCTGGCACATTTTGTTTTTTCCAAGCTTTTGCATAACAAAGCTATTCCTAGCAAATTAAAATGGTATTTATCTGCATACCTGCGAATCTGCATCTGCAGAAAACGTCATATAAAGTCATATCACATACATATCTCCGCTATTTATTTCTTCTGCAAAATATTTAGCAGTCAAGTCATTTTTTTTCTCTATTTTAACGACACATGCTTATTAACTTGTGAGGAGAGATATTCCAAAGACATAATTTCTCATTCTCAATAATATCAAAGGTCAATTTGGTGAGTTCTTAGAAATTGATAAAAAAAACTCAAATAAATGTAAATGCTTTAGTGTAAATGCTTACGCAACTTTTTTTTGTAATCTCTTACGTCTTGCAAAGGCAGTCTCATGAGATGGTGCGACTCACATATTTGCATCTGCCTCAATCAAATCTTGCTTTATTCTAAGAGCGATTTATTAAATTTAACTTTTCCAAACCAAATATTATTAAAAATGAAGTTTTACCTTAAATCCATCGTGTTTTTTGCATTCTTAAATAAATTCTTAATAATAGCAGGTAGAAAAATTTGAACCTAAATTAAAAAATAAAATTGTCATCAAATAATTTTAAATTTACTCATGAAGTGTGTGAGGAGACCCTGATCTACACCAGTAAAGTAGACGACGAATATCATTCTACCGAAGAGGACTCTTCAACCGAAGATCGTGGATATAATTTATTTTCGGTTCCTTTAAAAAACGTTACAGAAACCTCATTACTTCTTCATACTGACAAAAACTCGTTTCTCCACGGGCTTGAATGTGATCCTCGAAATGCAACAGTCTTGCTCTCAACTAGTAACGGATACACTTCAAAACTTGAGCACATTTCTTTGCATGGAACAAAATTTTCTACACCATTAGCGTGGCAATTCCCATCCGTGAAATTCAGACGTGATTGGCTGACTGGAAATATTTATTTATGGCGTGCACATCAAATATTTGTTTCAGTTTTGAAAGAAAATTATTCAACTGTTAAGTTAATAAGGAACGTAGATGAACACTGTGTTCACCCTTGTGGTCTTTACTGTTCTTATTATTGTTTAGAACACATAACTGATCTAGCTTTAAATCCAAACTCGGGGCTAATGTATTTCTCAACTGAAGGTGGCTTCATTATGCAAGCTAATATGGACGGAAGCGAAGAGAAAGTTTTTGTCTCTAACAAGACCAGAATTAGGTCGCGTTTTGCTTTTGCGCTGGATTTAATTACTAAAGGAAATGAAAGACTTTACTACCTCTATTTAAATAATTTTGCTAAAGTGTCCATTTCCTCGATCAAGTTGGATGGTAGCGACAAACGAGCTATTAATATAAACGGCCATTCCAATATTTTATTACAACCACCTATTCTTTTTGGAGATAAACTATTTCTTTATGATCACGCGGATACAGTCAAAGGGTATACTATACAGAGGAGGAATAAATATACTGAAGCGAAGAGAAAGTTTTTGTCTCTAACAAGACCAGAATTAGGTCGCGTTTTGCTTTTGCGCTGGATTTAACTATTAAAGGAAATGAAAGACTTTACTACCTCTATTTAAATAATTTAAATAAAGTGTCCATTTCCTCAATCAAGTTGGATGGTAGCGACAAACGAGCTATTACTATAAACGGCCATTCTAATCTTTTATTACAACCACCTATTATTTTTGGAGATAAACTATTTCTTTATGATCACGCGGATACAGTCAAAGGGTATACTATACAGAGGAGGAATAAATATACTGGTTCAAAAAAGGGTCTAGCCTTTACATCATTTGATTATATACGTCATTTGGCAACTTGTGATGTGAGAAACCAACCGATCCAAAAGAGGAATCCTTGTGATGATGCAAAATGCTCTTTTTGTGTCTTATCGGCTGGAACAAATATTGGATAAAAGTGTCTCTGTCCGAATAAGATATCTCCTGGTTCCGATGAACCCAATTGTACAAGTAAAATCTCCCGATTGAGCGCGCTCGCCCAAGTAAGATATAACATTTTCTTATCATTTTATTTAGACTCGGCGCTCGAAGATTTCTCGGCGATAGCTACAGCTTCAAAGAATACAATAAAACTAGTAAGACTGGATACTCCCGGAGTAGGAGATTATGAGACGATCATAATACCGGAAATGGAATCCATCAAATTATTTTGCTACAATCCAAAAAATCACGCTATTATCATGTATGATTCCATTCTCAATAAGATTTTTGAGTATGACTTAATCAAAAAAGGAATAAAATTGTTGGTCGATAGCGAAATAGAAAATATTGTAGAGATTGCTATTGGTAAGAAGTAAATTTTTCGTTAAGAATTTTTTATAACTAATTACTTGTTTTCAGATGTAGTCGCCCAGAATATTTACTGGATTCTGAAAAGCAAACGCTAGAGGCTTTGAGCTTAGAAAGTGAGGCAAGAAGTGTTTTAAAGATGAATCTTGACTCAGTTTAAGTTTATTTTTAAATATTTTTTTAACGGTACTTTTCAGGAAAATGTTTGTAACTGACAGCAACAGGACATTGTTAAGTAATAAGTATTTAGACAATTTGCCAATGGAAGCTGGTGGTCGCCACAATATATTCGAAAATTTAGTAGGACAACCAATTGGATTTGTGCCTAACTTGCGTGAATTGAAATACCGTATTAGGTAAATTTTTTACCTTGGTTATCTGTTCATTTATAATAAACTTGACAATTTTTACTCTAGAATTGAACAGCAAATGGGACTGTTTTTAAATTACACAACTTATATGAACCATACTATATTTGGTTTTGCTGGGCCGATAAAAAACGCAGTATTTTTTCAAGACAATCTTTTGTGGATACCATTGGACAAGGATGACTTGCAATATTCATCTGTCAAGTGGAAGTCAACAGGAATGCGCATCGACAAGACTACAGTTGTGCTGAAGACTTTCGGAAACGGGAGATTAACTATTCTGCGAAGAGAAACGGATAATAAGGATATCAACAACCACTTGAGCAATCATGACTGTTCTTGGGAAAACATAAGGAGGAGGAATTGCTCCCACATTTGTATCCCAAAGTTTATCTTGTATCCAGAAAGAGAAGATTCAATTGAAGGAGTTTGTGCATGTCCAGTAAGATGCGCATTGGAGGAGGATGGATTGACTTGTGAGAGATCAAATGATATCAATTTTATTGATGCTGAGGCAGAGAATCCCTTCTCAGGATGGAGCTATGTATTGATAGCCTTATTATTTGCTTTGTTCATAATTATTTCTGCAGGTGGATATATTTTATACAAGAAAACGATTGGCAAATCAACTCATCTTGGCTCTATCGCTTTTTATACAAAACATGATAATATTAATGAAGAGTAATTTGTAATTGCGATAAAGATATAACTATTCATTTTAGAATAAAGTATTTAATTTCCCTTTGGTAGAATATTTTTTTCCAAGAAAACTGGATTTAGGCCAAGTTCATGTTGCTTCATGAGGAATATATAAATCATTATATTAAAAATGATAATGAGCAACTCGCCTTTCACCTTTCGTTATATTTTTGTGAATAAAATCCCAGATTAGGTTGAACTCTACAAGATTAAGAAACTTACTCTTGGAACTTGATAAAAGATCTTACACAGCGCAAAAGTTTACGTAACTGCAAGTCACATAACTTTATCACTCGTTGGAGTAGAGCTTTGAGAAACCTGATTAATTTGGCCTTCTGCAATTAAGAAATGGAATTTTTTATTAAATCCATATTGTTCTTTTTACTCCACCACTACCTACTAATCACAGGTATTTTACTTATCTAATTTAATACAATCAACTAATTTCAAATTTTAAAGGTGAACAGAATGTCATCTACAGTCTAGCCCGGGAATTCAGAAACGGCTACCCACTAAAAAATTATCAGCTTGATTATTCGCCACTATCAAGTAGGGACGAAGAATCCGTGAATGGGTCTACCATCATTCCCTCGCAAGATCTAATAAACTCTTTAGATTGTGCAGCGAGAAATGCAACAGTCTTTTTTACTAGCAGCAATCAATTTCTCAATTCCACTATTGGGCACTTTCAGTCAGATGGGGAGAAACTTTCCACTTCGTTATCTTGGCAATACCCCAACATACATATACGACATGATTGGCTCACAGGTAACTTGTATTTGTACCTTCATTCTACTCCAATACTATACGTTTTGCTCTCAGAAAAGAATAATTTGACTGCAAAAAAAGTAACCATAAAGACACAAAAAGTTATAGAAGATTTAGCCCTAAATCCCAACACGGGTCTTATGTATTTTACAACTTGGGATGCAAGTTACATCTTGCAAGCAAATATGGACGGAAGTGAAGAGAAAGTTTTCGTTTCAAATGAAACCAATAACAGCTTTCAACCAGTAGCACTTACTCTGGACTTAAGTACTGAAGGAGAGGAAAGGCTTTATTGGATTTATAAATATTATAGTCAACAAATCTTAGCATCAATTAAATTGGATGGGAGGGATAGAGCTATTCTTACTAAAGAAATTTACTTCAATACAAAATCTCCGCGTATAAGCATTTTTGAAGATAAGCTAATTTATTTAAACTCCGCTTGGGGTATCCAGGTAGTAAATAAATACTAAATTTAATAATATAAAAGGGATTATATAATTATAACCTAACATTTTCTCAGCAAAGGAATAAGTACGATGGCTCATTTAGGGGGGACGTAGTGGCTACCAAGAAAGATAAGGATAACCCAATTTGCAATTTGTGACGTGAGAAATCAACCAATTCGAAGAAGGAATCTGTGCGACTGTGCAACCTCTTCTTTATGCGTTTTATCAGCAAAAAAGCCAGGATTCAAGTGTCTCTGTGCGAATAAGCCACTCCTTCATTCTAAAAGCCACGAGGGCAATTGTTCAGGTAAAGCTTTGTAGGATCATTTTAAATTTTTAAACATTCGATCTTTTATTTAGAGTCAACCTACAAAGATTTCTTGGCTGTTGGAGTAGCTGTAAAAAATATAATAAAAGTTGTCAGACTCGATACAATTGGAGAAGCAGAGGTTGAAACGATTATAATTCCGAGAGTGAAATCAATCAAGTATTTTTGTTACAATCCAAAAAAACACTCAATTATTCTGTATGATTCAATCTTGAAAAAGATTTTTGAGCATGACCTTACAACAAAAGAGACAATGTTGTTGAAAAGTCGAATTGAAGATATTCAAGATATAGGGATTGGTTAGCTTTTATTTAAAAAAAATAATAATTAAAAGCAATTTATTAACATTTAAAACTTTGAACAGATGCAATCTCCCAGAATATTTACTAATTCTGAAAACAAAACATTGGAAATAATGAGTTTGGAAACGAAAGCAAAAAAGGTCGTGCGTAATCTTGAATTTGATCCAACCGAAATTTTCTTTTCTGCCGAGCCTGTCAAGTAATTATTTTTAATTCTAATTTTAATAAAATCTAACTAAATTCCTGAATATTTCAGAGGATTCTACAAGCGCAACATGACATTATTAAGTAACACAACTTCGTATAAAATTTTAAGAGTGCCATACATGTCATTTTATATTTTCTGGATCGAGAGAAAACCACTAGGATTTATTCCTTCAGTGAATGGCTTATTTGGTCTCAGGTAATGCGCGTAACATTATACCTCAATTATTAAAATAGTCTTTTAATTGTTCTTTATGATAGGATTAAACAACAAATAGGACTACATTCAAGTCATTTTTTAACCGACTATTCCTACGAGGAGATTGAAAGTGAAAGTGTGTTTCTTAGACCGGTGAGGAACGCCGTTATTTATAGAGGCAGGATACTATGGACACCTTTAAACACAACTGAATTGCACTATTCCAGCTGGGCAAACACTATAGAAACAATAATTGTTACAAAGTCTTTTGGAAAAGGGAGATTAACTATATTAAGCAGACCTTTAGAAGATTCCGACATGCGAAACGAATTAGATGGTCATGAATGCTCTTGGAGGAACACAGGGAGAAAGAATTGCTCTCATATTTGCATCCCAATAAATAATTCATACAGAGGAGAGTGTGGCTGTCCGGTTGGATTTGAATTGGGGGAGGATAACTTGACATGTGTCTGTGTGAGACAAGACGGGTGTGAAGAAATTAAGGATGAGGTAGACAGCATTTCTTCAGAATGGAGTTATAAATTAATAGCGATTATTTTGCTATTTATGGCTACATGAACTACTATATGTGGCTCAATCGCGTTTTACAAAAGGCATAATGATACTTATGAGGTGTAGTAGAAAAGAATTAAATCCGAAAATTATTCTGACATTTTAATAGAATTTTACATTCATCTTTTAATCTTTTAATATAATATTAAAATTCGATTTCCAATCAAATTAGCGTAAAAGCATGATCATGAGATCATGTCACTGTCACTTCTAAAGAATAGGTTTATTCTCATATCAATTAAATGCTGCCTGAACTAGTAAGCTCCGCTTCCTTTACACGCTTAATAATTGTTCTGTCAAGAGCTTCCACGTGTGAACTTTGTCTCTACTTAAAAAGATTTTTGCGGCTTTCAAATGTCAATCAAAATGTCTTAAACTAAAATTGCTTAAAGCAGTTAAGCCACGTAGAGGTCACCTTAGCCAGTACAATTAACACATATTAGCTGACAGTGATGGGTGGAAAAATCTTAATTTGGTTAAATAAATTAAAATGGTTTTTGGGGTATATAAACCGGAACTGGATTCCTAATCAAATCACACTTTGAGTTCAGTTCACTCTGAAGCAATCTGAAAAGCTAACCTTATCTCTTCAAGAAACTCTACAATGGCAAAAATTCTTCTAGTTTTGGCACTCGTCACAGTGGCATACTCCATGCCCCAAGTAGGACTTGGTAGGTTAAATAATTAATTATTTAATAATAGCAGATTTTTAAAAATTCAGTTTGTAGGTCTTGGAGGCAGGCCGAAGGACTTGAAGGTGCATTGGGTGGCGGCGCAGCTGGAGCTAATGATCTTGGAGCTGCTTTAGGTGGCGGTGTTGGTGAGGTTGGAGTGGGAGGCGGTGCTGCTGAAGCCGGTGGTGCTTTAGGTGAGGCTGCTGGAAGTGCGGGAGATGAAGCTCAAGAAGCTATTGGAGGAAGCGGAGCCGCTGAAGCCGGTGCTGAGCAAGGTGCTGGCATTGCTGGCCAAGTTGAGAAGCAAGCTGGTGTTGGCGGACGCAATGGATTGAACTACAGGGAAAAGCTTGGCGGTTATTTGTCCGCTGGACGTCGTCAAGGACTTCTTGCCGGAGCTTCAGCTGCAAAGGGCGTGTCTGCCGGTGGCAGGAATGGGCTTTTGGGTAACTTTGGAATTGTCAATTCTAATTATGTTAACAGAGAGGGAGCTGGATTCAGGGAAAGGATTCAAGGAGGACTTGGTCTAGGCGGAAGGAATGGACTTAATTTAAACGGTGCATTCCAAAAGGCCGGTTCCCTCGGGGCAAATGGTGGTTCATTGGGCGCAGGATTCCAAAAGGGAATTTCTCTTGGTGGCAAGAATGGGCTTAACTACAATGAGCAGGTTGGTGCCGGAGGCTCTGCTGGAAAGCAAGGGCTTGGTCTTGGTGGAGGAGTTGGCAAGCAGATTTCACTCGGAGGAGATAATGGCATCAAGCTTAGTGGAGGAGTTGCCAAGGGAGTTGGAGCTAATCAAGATCAGGGAGCTTTCTTCAATGAATTAGGTGGCGGCAGAATACAAATCGGAGGAGATAAGGGGCTTGCTTTAGGAGGTGGATTTGAGAAGGGAGCATCTCTTGGAGGAAAGGGCTTAGCTGGTGTTAACGGAGCTCTTGGTGGTGGTGCGTCTTTTGGAGGGAAGACTGTTGGGGGAACAATTGGAAGTGGTGGAACCGCTGCAGGTTTGGCTGGCGCTATTAAGGATAAGATTGGAGCAGCCGCAGGAGGAGCTGGCGGTCTTGCCGCTGGTCTTGGTGGAGGAGCTGGAGGTCTCGGGGGCCTTGCCGCTGGTCTTGGAGGAGGAGCTGGAGGTCTTGGTGGACTTGCCGCTGGTCTTGAAGGCGGAGCTGGAGGTCTTGGAGGTCTTGCCGCTGGTCTTGGTGGAGGCGCTGGAGGCCTTGGAGGCCTTGCCGCTGGTCTCGGTGGAGGAGCTGGGGGTCTCGGAGGTCTTGCAGCGGGTCTTGGTGGGGGAGCCGGAGGTCTTGGAGGCCTTGACGCTGGTCTCGGTGGAGGAGCTGGAGGTTTACTTTCTGCAGGAGGCAATGCAGCAATGGCCGCTGGAGGAAAGGCAGCTGCAGGAGTTAGTGCAGCAGCTGGCACCGCTGGACGTCTAGCTGGATCTGTTGGCGCAGGACTCGGCGGAATTCGCATTGGAGGTTAAAGCTAAAGAATTACAATACGTTTCCGGCAGTAACTACTGCAGAAATTACGATGAAATAGCAACATAAATTCAAATTAATTCAAAATATCTATTTTCATATACGAATGTAAATGAAATAACTTCAATAGTTTTCAATAAGTTGGTTTTATCCATAAACATTTCCTTTTTTCCGGCGACCCATTCATGTAATTCGATTAGTTCTAAAATTATTTCATTTCTCTTGTGCTAAACATTGACTACTTTTGGTTTATAAGTAATTAGATTTGTTCATAAAATTGCTCTTCGTGTTTTTAGCAGCAATTACTTATGATAGTAGATGTTTTTATTTTATGCAGAAAAGCGTCTACGTCCAATCATCACGTTTTAGTCTCTTTCCACATTCTACAAAATCAAAAGATTAAAATTCTAATGTTATTCTGACATTTCAATAGCATTTTACTTCCATCTCTTAATACGATTAGTTTACAAATGAGAAGTTTGCTTTCACTCCCGAATATTTCTCTGTTTCATTTCTCATTTAAATATGAATTGTTGTCTGAACTAGAAACCGCCGCCGATTTCTTATGACGCTAACGATTATTCTGTCAAATCATCTTGCACGTGTGGACTCTGTTTTTGCTTGAAAAGATTCTTACCGCTTTCAAATGTCAATTAAAATGTCTCAGAATATATTTTGGAGCAGTAAACCCGCCCAAAGGTGACCTTACCACTAGTTAGTACGGATTGATAAATGGAAAAATGTTAATTTGGCGAATTAAATTGAAATATCGGGGTATATAAAACGGAACCGGCTTCCAAATCAAATCACACTTTGAGTTCAGTTCACTCTGAAGCAATCTCAATAACTAACCTTGCCTAGATCAAAAAACTGTAAAATAATGAGAATTCTTCTAGTTTTGGCACTTGCCACATTAGCTTATTCCATGCCCCAAATGGAGGAACAGGGTAAGTTAAATATGATTATTTAGAATAACGGATTTAAAAATTTCTTCTTGTAGATCTTGGGGACGTTGGTGGTTCAACTGGAGACATTGGAGGACTAAATAGTGAAATTGGGGGACCAGTTGATGGACTTGGTAAAGATGAAAGTCATGATAGGGCTCTTGAAGCAGGACAACAAATAGCTGCTAGTCATTCCGGAAAGGTCAATGGGGTTCATGGTGTTAGAGTTAAGAGATTTTGGTCAGCTATTACTGGCGCTGCAGCTAGTATGGTTCCTAGTCTTCTGAAAGCAGGTAGGGGCGCAATTAAGGGATCGACAGGCAATTAGGCAAAAAATTTGCAATACCTAGGTAAACCCCAAGACGATACTTTAATCGCAGTAACTTACCATAGTGTTAAATGGGCAACTTTGACATGTCGATACGGGCTGAGTTTTAAACTTTTACCAGTT
>JAHZMU010001833.1:0-26279 GCA_027743725.1 Rambutsinella grinnellia
CGGAAGTTGCATTTTCCAGCTATGATTATATAATATAGCTGTCTCCTGTAAAACGCATGGCCATTGGAGAAAGTATGAGGAATTTTTTAAAATATTGTTTCGGTATAATCGATTAAACAATTGTATAACGTAAGATTATTAAATCTATTTTGACAAGAATATCTGAATATTATGTAAAATTTGACAGTATTTTATCAGTTATCGCTCTCCCGCAACAAGCAACAAAATGTGATATTACATCAGCTATGGAATATGTTTACACGTAACAAATTAGGTGCCTGATATTACAAAGCTGGGTGCATTTTTGATATTAGGATAAATTGACATCCTTTTCAGCGCAAGTGCGCCAAAAGCATTTACTTTGGCAGCAGCACATAATAAAGTGCACTTTATTGGCTTTCTCCCATTTCGTGGGAGGTTGATACTCATAAAAATACTTTAGGGATTTTTCTTTTTATATTTTTTAAGTTTTTAACTAAAAATTTGGGCGCAATATAGCATTTTTAGAAAAATGAAGAAAATAAATATTTGAAGAATCTAAAATTAAAATCCAAGTACAAAAACGCTCTACATTAAGTTAAAATATTTAGTATGCGCTGGATATGATTATTCGGTAGTTACAAAATGTCACCGAAATGGAGTTGCATAACGCGCAAAATTCCGTCTGCTGTAAATTTCTTAAATATAGATATTTTAAAATGCATGACCCGTCTCTCGCATTCAGCACTAGAGCGTTGTAATATCAAAAATTCAAGAGTAGCTCCCACATTTCTTGATAAACGACATATAACATACCAGAACAATTAAATAAAAAAGTGCAAATGCGGATGCCAGATGAGGAGGAGGATTTTAGTTTTCAGTTAAACCTTGAAAGCCATTTTGACTGCTTTCACAAAGAAAATGTTAGCTTCTGAAGAACTAGGTCCTCCGTTCTTAAAATATATTAAATTTCTTAACTCCATCACAAGCGTAATCAATTTGCCATCATCTTCAAAATTGCAACCTGTTCAGCTAAAAGCCAGGAAGAGTTATGTCATCAATACACTATTAATTCTTCTCTTCAATATTATCATTTGGTCTCAAATATTTTATGCAATTAGGTCTAAATCCGCTTCCCCCATTAGCCTTGGTATTAGCGCTAACTACGCTCCGTTTCAGTTCGTTGCCTTGTTGATCTCAATCAAATTTTATAAAGAGGATCAATCCCTCGCAGAACTTTTCCAAGCTTTTGTCAAATTTGAGCAATGTCACAAAAGCAGTTTCAAGCAACATCGCAAAACCGGCATTGAAATTAGGGCAAAGGTTTGGATCTATTATGGCTTCACGGTTCCTACCTCTTGTACATTTTCATTTTGGATTTTGCACATTGTCTCCCCTTGTTTTCCAGCAAGCGCTGGCTATTGGCTTGTTCCAGAGTGTGGAAACGAAATGAACTATTCACGATTACAGAACCTGATTATCAAGATTATCTTGGCAACTTTTATTAGCAAAATTATTTTATTCAGCCTGGCTAGTTTCATTCTACAACTACTTTTCTATTCATCGCTTCATTGCTTTTGTCTCCTCACTTATTTAAAAACATTAAAGGAGCAAATACTTCTTAACGTTAATCCTTTCAAAACCGTCAAAATGTTTAGAGAAATTCGGCTTTTATGCAACGCATACAATTCTCTACAAAGTGGGATTTTAACAATTGCATCAGACGGCGGGTGCATGCTGACCGTTATCATCCCTCTTTACTTAGTAATAAGCTATTATAATGAACTTCCATATTCACTACTTGCTGCATATCCAGCTTTTGTTTTATCCGGTGTAGCTGTCTTCATTGAAATAGCAGGGAATACAAAGTCCAGAGTTCATGCAATAGCAAAAGATATCATTGAAGAGGCCAGAAGGTCACAGGCTATGACAAAGACGAAGGGAATAAGAAGATGTGTAAAGAGCTGGAGAGTTCTCTGTATTAAAATTGGATATTCCAATTATTACGAGGACGATACGGCATTTGCAATCATGAATTTTAATTTGAATCAAGTTGTGAATCTGCTTTTGTTATAGAGTTTGTAAAATGTAAAAGATCTAATCTAAATAAGTATGGATATATTATAATATGATTCCAATATGCATGTAATAATATATGACATGGATAGATAAATTAGTGTTGGCATCCATTAAATTAATAAATGTAGTATTTATTAGGAAAAAAACACTGCTTTAAAATTCAATTTGATTATAAATATCCAAGTAAAAGAACACTTTAAAAGTTCAGAGTATTTTAGCAAAGATTCCTACCATTTATCGGATTTAACAGGTCTCATGCTCAAAAGAAAAGCCTCGGTAAGTCTGAGAGCTATCGGACTGGAAGATGGTAAAGATGGCATCATTATGGACAAGCTCTTGCTCAGCAACGTTTCCACAAATGCTTCCGGCATAGTACCACTTGCTCACTTCTGCTGGTGCTGTACGATTAAATAGGTAGGTGTGAAGGCCGTCGTAACAGGTACTGCCTTCGAGTTGATCCCTGACGTATTTGATGCGACGGTTATTCCCGTCGTAAATGTTGTTGGTTGGGTGGAAAATGGTGGAAGCTAATTCATAGTTATCATAGTACGTCCTTCCTTCAGGGTAGCGAGAGCTGAATGGTGTGGAGGAGTCATGGAAGCTGTGGGTTGAGAGGGAAGACACTGGTCTTAGGCTTCCACCGGTCTTGATTGCGACGTATTGTAGGCTGAAGCCAGTGGCTGCTCCATTGACGGAGTCAGAAGTTGTGAAGGTGACCACGATGAGATGGGAGCCGTCGATTGGCAGACTGCCTACTCCGGTTCTAAATGTAAGATATTATAAAGATGAGAATATTTTAGAAAGCAGTAGCGTATCCAAAGTGGAATTTAAAATTTTGACTTACGGCTTATACGTAGTAAGAATTGGAGCAGCTCCTTGGGTGGGAATGGAAGAGGGTTGCCTGACTGAGGTAAAGTCGAGTTCCTGAGTACTGCCTGGTGCATTTGTGGGTGAGCCTAGATGTGTTATCAAAAGATGGTAGCCAACAGCCCTTGGAACAGAGATGACCCATGAGCACCTCTCATTTCCAACTACATTCCCATCAGTCTTGTAAGAAATTTCGCCACTCTCGGCTGAGAGTACACCGCCACAACGAAGAGCAGCGGGTGTCACCTCTTTCTCCGCTCCGCTTACAGGGAGTGCTTGGAAATGGTCTGTATTCCTGCTCAAAATCTCAACCGGAGCTTCTGGTGCGTTCGGAAATCCCTGGCTGGTCTGGAGGAAGCAGGCCACGGCTATGACCATAATTGATGCTGATCGGAACATTGTTGAAGTAGTTGTTGGGATTGTTTTGTTTGAGTAGGTTATTTTTCTTTTCGCTCTTGTTACCAAGACTTAGAACTGATGAAGAATATTCCACAACTTTTCGTTTTTATACTGAAAAGTCATTGACGTTTCAATTGATTAACGTGATTGTCAAAAGAGAAGGAAAACCATGATCATGACCAGGCAGACCACGCCTGTTGTAAAGTATGCATTGTTTGCATCATTTATTCACGACTTTAGCACTCAACGCAATTTAAACTGCGTTATCTTGACACTTAAGGAAAATATTTTTTGAATGGGTTAAGGTTCAAGACGGTTACATAAGCTGATTTAACACCTCATGTATGATGATTAGAAAAATGTATGATGAAATTTAATGACATAATTGGTTCAAATGACTTAGTAACCCGGGTTAATATTTTTCTGCAACATGTATGGATACGCGATTCTCAAATGGCTTATGTAATGGGTTATATTGCTTTCTAAAAAACTGGATAATTGTTAACGTAACAAAGTCATTGAAATGGATGACGTTAATTCCACTTCGCTCCTGCCAAATTTTACATCAGATATTTTTATCAACTGGATGTGATTTGACACTATAAAACTGTATAGAAATAGCATGACAATTTTTTTGAGGATTGTTTCGCAATAATAGACAAGACAATTGTATAACGTCAGATAATAAAGTTTTTGGACTGTTTTGACAAGAATGTCTAAATGTTATGTAAAATTTGACAGCCGCAGAATCCTAAATGTTCTAACAGCTTCGATAACCAATTTGTGTTATCGGTCCTATCTTTTTTTTGACAAAACAAAATTTGACATTACATAAGCCATAGAACATGTTTAAATGTGTAGAAGAATTTAGGTGCCTGATTTTATTCGAAGCGGCTTATCACTCCATTTTTAAACGTTTACATCAACGGTTCGATTATGTATCAAATTCAATTTATTTTTAACTCTTAATTGTAAGCTTGTAAATAATTAAAAAGTTTAAGAATATGAAATTAAAATTGAAGTGGAAAAAGATTACATCAGTAGAAACATGTTTCATAAAATGTAAATTTCACAAATACGAGCATTTTAAATTACATGCCCCCTTTTGCCATTCAGCACTTGGAGCCTTGTGAAATCAAAAATTCAAGAGAAGCTCGCATATATTTCTCAAACAATCAGTTTTTCAAATGCGAGCGTAGGTGGATGAGTGCTTTAACATTGTTCAACAGACTCACATGCTTTTGCGTTCCATCGCTTTTAAAAGCGAATGTCTTTCCACCTTACTCAGTTAGCGAATATTAGGAAAGTGTATGAAAAAGCAATAAATAAATAATTGACGGATGAGAATTTCAGTATACTTCTAGAAGTCACTTTGCGTTTACTCTAAAAAAACCTAACAAAATGATAGCTTCAGAAGAACTAGGTCCGCCATTCTTAAAATATTTTAAATTCTTTAACCACTTCACAAGCGTAATCAATTTGCCATCGCCTATAAAATTACAACCACTTCAACTAAAGGACAGAAGAAATTATATCATTAACTCAATCTTTTTCTCTCTCTTAACTATTATCATTTGGACTCAAATACTTGTCGCAATTAGTTTCAAATCAGAGTCCCCCATTAGCCTTGGCATTAGCCATAACTACGCTACGTTTATGAGTATTGTTATGCTGATTTCAGTTAAATTTTACAACGAGGATCAAGCCCTCGCAGAACTTTTCCAAGCATTTGTCAAATTTGAGCAATCTCACAAAAATAGTTTGAAGAAGCACCGCAGGAGTGGAATCGAAATTAGGGCAAAGCCTTGGATCTATTATGGCTTTACGGCTTCTCCCTCTTGGACAATTTCATGTTGGGTTTTACACATTGTCTCCCCCTGCTTTCCAGCAGGTCTTGGATATTGGCTTGTGCCAGAGTGCCGAAATGATACAGAGTATTCATCATTCTGGAACGCTGTAATTAAAATTATTTTGGCAACTGTTATTAGCAAAATACTGATATTTGCCAATTGTGGTTTCATTCTGCAAATACTCTTCTATTCAGGACTTCACTGCATTTGCCTCTTGAGCTATTTAAAAATGTTAAAGGAGCAAATACTTCTTAACGTTACACCTTCCAAAGCTATCAAAATGTTTAGAGAAATTCAGCTTTTATGCAATGCGTACAATAATCTCCAAAGCGGAATTTTAACAATGGCTTTAGATGGCGTATGCATGATAGCCGTCATCATTCCTCTTTACTTGGTGATAAGCTATTATCGTGAACTTCCATATACGCTTCTTGCTCTCTATCCAATTTTTTCTTTCTCCAGTATAGCGGCCATTGTTGAATTCGTTGGGAACACAAAGTCGAGGATTCATGCAGTATCAAAAGATATTATAGACAAGACAAGGTCACAGCAGGTTATGACGAAAAGGAAAGAGATAAGAAGGTGTGTAAAGAGTTGGAGAGTTCTTTGTATTAAAATTGGATATTCAAATTATTATGAAGGTGATACGGCTTTTACTTTTTTGAATTTTAGTTTGAATCAAGTTGTCAACCTGCTTTTGTTAGAATAGCTGGGAAAGTGAGAAGTGAGCTAAACATTTTAAACAAACGAATTAGCTATTGCAATTACTGTTTTGAAACTTTGAAAATTCCTTCAAGTAATAATAAAGCGACTTATTGTGTGTTTGAAATTTAATTGTTTCTAAGAATTAGAAATTTATTCTTTCTCTAACCACAACCATTTCATAGACATTTCATTTCAAGTTTCTTTAGACATTTTTACGATTGAATTACAAGAAAACTCTGAAGTTCTGGAATATCTGTTTTGGAAAATATTTAGATGATATGAAAATAGAGTAGCATAATATTGCACAAAATATGCTTGTCACAATTTGGACAAATATGTAAATTGTAAATTACATGACTCCTCCAGCTTTAGAAACGTTGTGAAATCAAAAATTAAAAAGAAGCTTACATGTTTTCTGCTACCAAAAACAACATATTATCTGCAACTGCTATTGAATCAGTTTGTAAAAGTCTGGCTGCGAGCGTAGATGGATTTGTGCAAAAGTATTTTTGATTTCTTCTCAACATTGTTTATTTAGCACAGACTAAATGCTTAGAATATACGAAAAACTAATTGACAAGAAAGGGCATCAATAATATTTTGAAACCATTTTTATTAAAAAAAAAGTTAGCAAAATGATAGCTTCAGAGGACCTAGGGCCAACGTTTTTAAAATATCTCAAATTTCTTAACTCTGTAACAAGCGTAATCAATTTGCCATCATCTACAAAATTGCAGCCAGTTCAACAAAAAGACAAGGCAAATTATATCCTAAATACAATTTTTCTCGTTCTTCTAAATATAATCATTTGGACTCAAATATTTGTTGCAATTAGTTTAAAATCAGCGTCCCATATTACCCTCGGAATCAGCTTTAACTACGCTACGTTTATGTTTGTTGCTATGCTGCTCTCAATCAAATTTTACAAAGAAGATCAATCCCTTGCAGAACTTTTCCAAGCCTTTGTCAAGTTTGAGAAATACCACAAAAATATATTGAAAAAACATCGCAAAACTGGAATCGAAATGAGGGCAAAGCCTTGGATCTATTTTGGCTTGACAGCTCCTCCTTCTTGGACATTGTTATTTTGGATTTTGCACCTCGTCTCCCCCTGTTTCCCAGCTAGTCTGTGCTATTGGCTTGTCCCTGAATGCAGAAATGTTACGTTCAATTCAATTGAAATCACTTTATTCACAATAATCTGGAACTTTATCATTAAAATTATCTTGGCAACTGTTATTAGCAAAATATTGATATTTAGCGCGGCTACTTTTATACTGCAATTACTTTTCTATTCCTCCTTTCACTGCATTTGCCTCCTTACCTATTTAAAAATGTTAAAAGAGCAAATACTTCTTAACGTTAAACTTTCCAAAGTAATCAAAATATTTAGAGAAATTCAGCTTTTATGCAATGCCTACAATAATCTACAAAACGGAATTTTATTAATTGCTTCTGATGGAGAGTGTATGATGGGCATCATCATCCCTCTTTACATGGCGATAAGCTTTTTTGACGAACTTCCATATTCACTTCTTGCTCTCTATCCACTTCTTGTTTTCTCCAGTGTAGCTGCCTTTGTTGAATTAGTTGGGTATACAAAGTCACGAGTTCATGCAGTATCGAAAGAGATTATAGATAAGGCCAGGAGTTTTAAACCTATGACAAAAATGAAGGAGATGAAAAGGTGTGTAAAGAGCTGGAGGGTTCTTTGTATAAAAATTGGATACTCCAATTATTACGAAGATGATACGGCATTCACTTTTATGAATTTTTGTTTAAATCAAGTTGTGAGTTTGCTTTTGTTAGAATAGGTAGGGAAGTGACATGTCTTCTTAGCTAACTTCTGGTATAATAAATCAAATTAACGTAATTGAAATTACATCTTTCTAAAAATAATTATAAATTTATTCTTTCTCTAACCACAACCATTTCATACAAATTTAGCTTATTTTGAACTTTTAGGATTGAATTACAAGAAACCTCTGGAGTTGTGGGATATCTTCGTAAAATTTGCATCTCGGCGTTAGCGTCTCGGCGTCCATAACGACCACACTTTGCTCCATTTTTAGAGGGAACGCATTATCAATACTGTACAAACTAACTTGACTATTATGAGGCACAAAATTGGCGAGGTCATCAACTGATTCCAATTCTCCTGTTCAAAAAAGAATAAAACATTAGTCTTTAAAAACAATTCTCCCCTGCATACTTCCACCAACCTGTTTGCAAACTAAGAATGACGTTTTTCCCACTCTCAAGTTTTGCTACACTCGCATACGCATCGGTCAGCGTTGAATGGATTATTCTCGTACTTGAAATTATTCTCGGGATAAGAAAATGCGAAAGAAGGCTTACGTCATACACTATTTAAAACAGAAATAATTAAGGCAACTTTCAAAAATAATTTAATTTTAACATTTACCTCCCACACGCTGCACAAAAACGTGCGTCATATTCCCCACATGTTTCTCTGTAAAGAGAATCCTCCCATCCCCTGACTGAATAGAGGAACCTGATATCTCCTCTGTTTTAAAGCGTACGGAATTGGAAAGGACATCGACAACTAATTGGCCATTTGATCCTTCTTTCTTCTCGCAATTGATAATTACAGTTGTACACGAAATAGAAAAATAGACATGACCTGGAATGCACCCGTGCTTGGTCAGATTTAGCTTTTGTTCCTTTTGATACGTCTTTAAATCTACTTTTCTTAAGACTTGCTCGTCTTGCTTATACCAAACGTAGCCAAAATGACACTCTTTTCTTCCTCCAAGCCTAGTCTGATGAGCAGGTAGATAAATTCTAGCCATTCCATTCACTTCCTCCACCGGAAATTGGATGGCTTTTCTCCTCTGATGGGAATTTTTACTCGCATTTTCCAAAATGCTTATGCTTTTCTCACAGACTATCCAAAGTTGGTCTGTGTAAGGAACGTATTCAAGTCTTTCAGGATTTTCACAAGTTTCCATACTCTCCAGAACATTCCCGACTGCATGGAGTGCACCGACGTCTATCAATACCAGTTTGTTCAACTCTGGCTGCAGAGCATAGACGTAATTAGAGCTAACCTGGACTCCACCTTGCCAATGGCAAATGCCATGGAACTGGTCGCAGACTTGCGTCTATAAAGAAACCATTAGTTTTATAATGAATGCTGAAATGTAGACTAATTAGTCTAATAACATAATTCTATTAGTCTTACCCGCCCCATATCAGTTTCCTTTTTGAGGATATCCTCATCCCCAAATATTTCCCAGAGCCATCCGCAATTTTCTAACGAATATGAGCCTACCCCATTCCTATGAAAAACGAGGAGCTGCTTCGCATTTGTGTTGTGGAGCGCTTGAACCTCTACAATCCATAAAAATATGAAGCTCAAGCCAGATATTAAATTGAATTCTCATGTTTTTCAAAAGCCACGAGAATTTATTATGGAATATCAGCTTCCACAAAGTACTAACCGGGTTTTGAATTCGGATCAATAACAACAAGCGAAGCTGTTGCCATTCCAGTCCCCGCTTTATTCTCCACTTGGCAAGAATATGATCCCATGTCTTGGAAGTAAATCTCTTGGATTCTCAATCGGCTTACTCCACTTGAAGAGTTGTCTAAAATATATTTATTGTTTTCGCTTCCCGAACCAGATGATAATTTTACCAAGTCGTCCACCCGAATCCCGTTAAATAGCCAGGTCCAATTTACACTCTCATTCGAAATGGGATAGGCTAGACCACAACTCAAGAGAAAGTCTTGACCAGGCCGTTTCCAACTAGCTTTTGGTGTTATCGTCACATATGGAATGGCTATAAATTCAAATAAGCAATTTGCAAAATAATCCAAATTTCTTTTTAAAATTTGCTTACTTTCAACAGTAATAAAATGTGTCTGGACAACTTCTGGATTCCTTGGCGATTGACAACTGTACTGCCCTCCGTGGTTAATATGAACATTCTCTATTATCAGCCTCCCATCAACATCCTCCTTAATCTCAGCTTTCTCCAGCTGGTCTACATTTACTTTAAATCTCTTCCATTTTATATAAGGCGGAGGGCTCCCTTTTATGTCGCATGAGAGATGGACACTCTCTCCCTCCACAACTCTCCACTCCTTAAACTCCAAAGCTTTATCCAGTGAGATCATCGTAATGTCTGGGATAAAGAGAGTGATAAATTGTGTGAAATGACCTAGTTTCTACATTTTCTTACCATAGAAATGGCTAAAGCTTGAGAAAAACTCGTTGACATGAAGCTGGCCATCGTGGTCGGTGTCGTCAAACAGAAGGAAATCCCTCAGGTCGCACGCATCACCATTTGTAAGACCCAGCTTGTTCTCAACTACAGCCTGAAAATGATAAAGAGGTGAGTGAAAAGTCTGAATAACAACCATTTTATTTCCGCTTAAATCACTTCTCCTTCCTTTGCAAGAAGAAATGGCCTATCACAGAAACCTTTTATCCCAAATCTACTTTGGGTTCAACCCTAATAATCGTAACTGTCACTATTAACACTCCATTTTGTACATATTTTTCTTTTAGCTTCCGTTTTGCAATGCAAAATTCATGCAAAAGAAAACCTGCTTTGTTTATTCCGCAAAGCTAATAAAAACATCAGCTTTCTCTGCTCGTCCCATAAAAAGATAAAATGGCGAAGACAGGCGAGCAAGTTCCTTTTATAAACTCCACTTATCCCGAATCATGGAATGATTATGGAATTTTAACATGCAAAATGGCTCTTGGAAATACCCAAATTAGATCAAAGAACCATCCCATTTCTGCTACTCAATAAAAATTCCAGAAAGCTTTTTTCTCAAATGTAAAAAGAATGCTTTCTTTCATTAATCGTCCTTTTGAGCACGTTCAAGCCGCTGTTATTTTAACTTGCTTACTTTATATAACTCAACGTATTCTAGAATGCTGTCATGGTTTCTATCCAGAGCGTTGAATATCTTTCCAAGTAAATTATCTTTATCAGCTTCCGGTCCATCACCTTCAGATGGTGATGTTAACATTGTATCGCTTTGGTAAGAGTCATCATGAGGCACGTGAACGTCATCAGAGACAGATGTAATGATAGTGTTGAGATGCTTCATTAAACTGGCCATATCAAGTTGGAAGATGGAAGCCTAGAAAGTAGAATAAAAGGGATTATAACTTTTGTTTAGAATTATTCCGTGTCTGCTGAAAGGGTCCGTGCTCAAGTCAAATGTGATGGGGCAAACTAGTATTTATTATTGCAAGTCTCATTGTAATTCTGGAAGGTCTACTCATCAGTGAGAACATGCGAACAGCAACAATAAATAAGGAAGCTTTTCACATGCCATGTTTGAGCTTTTTGAAATATAAAAGCACTTTTAAAATGGAGTATGTATTTCATGCAAAGAATAAAAAATGAACAGAATTAAAAGTTTGAAAAAGGAAGAATGTGTGTATCCTGCTGGGGAAGTAGGGCAGAAGAGAACTCCAAATTGGAACTGGCAACTATTTAAGGAGGGTTTTTGCTTCTAATTTGTATGTTATTAAAGCACAAAGAGAGTGAAAAGAAATTTCTAAATTAATCCGTGAAGAGAAAGTGAGTTATACCTTAAGCTTTTCGTAGTCCTGAGACGAGCAAACTTTCGCAAAGGAAGTTCCAGATGGAGATGCGCTTGTTACACTTTCTTTCCAGGATTGCTCTAGGCGACTACTCTGACCCTTGTTTGATGAGAAAGATGAGCTCTTGACAGAAGGATTTGGAAGATCATCATCCAAATCAACGCCCCGCTGCCCATTCTTGCTAACCCTTCTATATTCCCATCCACTTTCAAACATTTTAGTTTCTTTGTGAATTGCTTCGTCAGACATTTTGCTTCTTTTCCTCCAGCTATCCTCAAAGTTTTCATTTTTATCTTCTGCTTTATCCTTAGACGGATGACCACTCACTATTTTGTGCCTTTCTCCTTCCGCCACAAATCCGTCGTCGTCTGCTCCACTTCGTTTAGGATTAAGTGAAGTTTTGGGAAAATTATGTCTCCGTTTTTCTGCAATAATAAAGTGGTCAATACAAAGCATTTGATTTCTCCAAAGCAATAAAGAATATCTTAATATTTGTTAAGTCCACAATATCCTTTTCTATTAATATTTTTTTCCAAGAACTGGACATATAACCAAGCAATTTAACAAAATGGAAGACAACTCTTTCTAATTGGTTGAATGGACTACTTTTGATTCTGTTTACTTTACAAAGAGCTTTTAAAATTGGATGGGGGATATGAAAAGATAGACCTTTCCACCACCAATTTCAAGTGCGTTGCAAACCATCCCATTTTACCTGTCTCTATTGAGCTCATTAAAGCAATCTCCGCTTGAGTCAATTTCATTCCAGCTTTTTTCAACCGTCCTTGTTATGCGGATGGGAAAGGCGGAAGTTTAACTGCTGTTTTACTACAGGCCACATATTTGACACTGTTAATAACATTTTACTGACTGAGGCAAAAGGGCTTTTAGTAAAAATGAACTACAAAGTAGTGCCATATATGAGCACGTTCAGTTGTTACCACGCCATGTTTGTATTGCCTTTTATTGCAGAAGGAAAACGGGAGCTTTTTCCCATACAAAAATGTTCTTCTGCTTTTCCCACAAAAGGAGACTATTGTTTAGCAATTTTTAATCAGAAGTTCCACGGCTCAATTGTGGCCATTAGCCCATAATTTATTGTTGTTTAACAGCCATTCGAGTATGAACTGGAAGAATCCCAATCCAATCCAAAATACAAAAACCAGAGAAAACAAGTTGAAATGAAATACTCCTCTTAGTTGAGAAAAAGTTTTGGGAGCTACTATGTTTTTGGAAGAGTTATGGAAAGTTTTGAGGCTTAACCCGTTTCTGTAAAAGAAATGACATAGAGCATTGGAATACGCATTTTTATTGCAAATGATAAAATTATGTAGAGAGAATAGAGAAAGGGAAATGAGAATAAGCAAAAGTTTGGCTATTATTTTACCAAAAATAGGTGTTTTCATATTTCAGAGAATTAATCAAATTTTTTAGACAAACAAGTTAATAAAAGGTATAGCAAAGAGCTCGTAAATTAGAAGAAACTTGGGACTGTTAAGAGGTTATAGAGAAGTCGGAAGCAGTATAAAATTTAATTAAAATAATTTACCTAATGGAATGTCTTAATGGATATTGACAGTCTAACATTATCTTATAAAACCACAAATTTTATAATCATTATTCATTTAATCTTCTTAAATATTAGAAACGTTAGAAATTTTATTGGGAATTAACCTGACTGAATTGGAGTTGTGATTGGCACATGTTAATAATACTAAGAGCTGATTTTGGTGAAAGTAAACCACCTTTTTTACCAACCCTGCTTTAAAACATGAAAAGTTTTGTCCAAGAACAATGTTTGTACATAACCACTTCAACAACATCTGTTTTCCCCTCCAGAAAAAATGACTTGGAGAAAATGGATTTTTTCTAATCTTGGACAAAAATGTCATCTACATCTCGAGGCAAAAAACTCTAATAAAATGACAGAATACAGAACCGTGGGCGAGAAACAAACTCTGATGTTTAGAAATCATTTCCCAACGTCACCTTTCTCTGAAAATTTACTAAACCTTCAGAGTCAGAGAAGACTTGAGACAGTTTTTTACTCTTTCACATCTCCCGTTTATGTGACTTTAGAAGAAACTTTCATCACATCATCCACTCCCTAAACACTTTGTTTTTTAAAATGGCAGACATTCTTTCCCCTTTTCATTTTGATCAAATCCCATTTTTTATCAACTCCTTTTTGTTTAGGAGCAGCTTTCTTGCATAGTGGCTACTCCTTTTCTTCCCCAAAATCGAAATAAATGCTGCGTCGCATATCCCTTCTAAACTTTTCCCTCAAGACTAGGAAAAACTGCTTCCTCTTTCTACCTCTAAAAATCAGACGCAGCCACCCGGAAATAAAAATGATCTGAACTACACGAGTCTCCCCAGTTTTCTCTAATAATTACCAAACTTTTTCCTAAACCCGATTTTTTCTAGTAAAACAGCTTATCGTTCATGTACTAAATGTTCATTTCGTCTCAGAAATAAGATGATCCTTAGCCATCCACCACACTTGTCTCTCTGATATCCACATCATAAAATCTAATGGCTCCTCCAGGAAACTTCTCTTATTTGTCTTCTTACGTTGTGGATACCCAGCTGGAGAAAGTCAGAAATGAGAAGTCCCCAACTTCATCTGTAAGCAATACCATTGTAAATTCATGGGGAATGCGAGAAAGCAATTTCGATTCTTGCCGTGTCCCTCTCCATAACCGTAAGTCTTTTGGGGAATTCCATGAAAAAAGTCAACTCAAAACAGTCAATATCCTTGGTTGTAAATCTCAAGTTGATAAAACAAAAACAAGTGACGTTTCGTAGTAACCAGCACATGAAAATTGTCTTATCGCAAATGTTTACACCATCATAAAAGTTTACTTTTTTTTCTAGAAAAAGTTTCTCTAGCGAGAGAAGAGCTGCAACTGAGAAAAAGGAATGTTTGTATAAGACATTTATCAATTACTGGTTGTTTCATCAAAATGCATATTTATACAGAAATAAGAAGGGGAAGCGCATTCAAATTGCATTGTGGCATTTCAGCTTTCCTTTGCAACGAAAGAATAAACAAGAGTGTCAAAACGTGATCTTTTCCTCTAAATAAATGTCAGCTTTTCACTCCATATCACACATCAACAGACATTCTGTCATCACCCTTTTATTTCTTGGAAGAGCCTCTTCAGTTTTAATAGAAATGGGATGTTTGCTTAGACAGCTTTTGAAAAGCATGAATATTCATGGCGAACCCTTCCAATTCAAAGCTTTTGAACGCAAGTGTTGTCCCTTAAATTAAAGCCATTAAATATTTCCATTAAATGACTTAACTCGCATTTCCACTCGGGGCAGACCTACACCAATTTACAGAAAATGCTTCCATACACTCTTCATTTATGCTTTAATAGAGTTTGAGAGTAGTGGAATGGGTGACCTCGGCTGGAGAAAATGACAGGAATGGGAAATAAGTTGAGGGAAAGAGTCTTTAAGTCTTTATGGCTCTGCTTATTCTACTCTGGTTATAAATGAGTTCCTTAGCTTTTGATTCTTTTGCCAAATGGGGTAGGAAGGTGCGTGTTTGTCTCTTAATAAAAAGTAAACAACCTTTTAATTCAAGAGTGAGGAACGGATACGCTCCTTTTAAGAGAAATGTATCTGAATCGCATGAAAATGTAAAATAGAAACTGTATAATAATTTACAGAATGGAAAACAAGACGTGCTTGGCGTCCCTTGAGAAAATACAGATATTTTAAGGAATCATGATTTCTTTTCCCATAAAACAGTAAAGAATAGGTTGTACATGACTTTCTAAAGCAAACGATGTGTATGGGAAACATTACGGAAATGCTAGGCTTTTAGACTCGACTATGAAGTAAGTGCGTGTACGGAAATAGCAGTCTAAGTTAACCAAAATGTGAAATAGAATTGTTAGAACTTGCCAAAAATGGTAAACTCTAATTTATCTTGGCAGTTGGTAGCAATCTGAACATTTTTTGGGGAAATTTCAGGATTTGTTTGCGCATTACACTGGGCAAATAATCAGTACTTACTTTATATAGAGAAAGTTAAGATCTTAAAAAAATTCTTAAAATATTACGAAGTCAAATCCAGAAAGTAAGAAGCTATATTACTAGCCAAAGTCAATATTTTAAGAGAAACCTGAATAAGGATATTTTAAGGACTATGAGTAGGTGGCTTTTTAGTAATTTATTTCCACCAGAAAAGCAAACGGCAATTAAGCCGCAAATTAATTGAATGTATTCTCTACAGCAAAATCATTAAATAGAATATAAAGCGCGAATTTCTCTGAAAATCTAAACAGATGCAATTTACCAAAAGATATATTAAATATTTACTTCAGGAAATATTCAAGGAATATATTTTCATCTCAACATTTTTCGTTTTAATTGAATTTGACCGGCTCCCAAATATAAATTTTTAGACTAAAAAAATGAATGCCTTTTTCCATTTCCACGTTGTGCGACTGACTTGGGTGATAAAGGATTATACAGGATTAGATGGATGTCACCCTCTTGGTTACTACCTTCGATTATCTCACACAAAAGCCTTTCTGTTGACATCCCCGGAAATAGAGATTTTATCTTTGTATTTCGTAACGAGAAATATTCCAGTTTTTCTTTCACCAATATTTTATACAGAACCAATGTGCGGTTTAACAAGCGATATTTTTGGAAACAAGGAAGCAACCGTTACCCTTTCATTGAAAGAGAACTTCAATAAATAAGAAAATAATAAGGGAATAAAAATACAAAAGGCATCATCTCCTTGCAATCCTTCCATTTAGCCTTTTCTGAAAAAAGGCTAAGAAATATCTGGAATAGAATATTTCTTACAAATAATAAAGGAGAAACTGTTTCGCGTAACTACTTCCCACTCAGCAGTTGGGAGAACCAACCCACTTGAATATGAACAGTCGTTTCCTGATTCAGCCAGCCATTTTTCTATCATTTCCTCTTCCTCCCATTCAGGAGCTCACTTCACCAAGCTCTTATATAGCATATGCTCAATATTTCCCCAATAATAATAGAAATGTGCTTATCACCAGCTTTCCCTTCTAATTCAGACATAAAAGAATATTTTCTCGTTGTTTCGTGTTATTCCCTTCATTCAAACCCACTCCATATCCTTCTTTCATCCTGATTTTTTTAAGGTATCGAAGATGGAAGCTTTGCAGATGTGTCATGTCATATGAAGTAGTTCGTAGCGAATCAAAAATCACTCGAAACAAAACAAAAACTCAAACAAAAAAATGTTTTGAAGAGGATAAAAAAAGTATAGTCCATCTGATGTGAGTGAATCAGATTCACATAGTTAAAGTAAAGCTTACTAATAAAATGATTTTTCCTTGCTGGTCGTAAGTGACGTTGCTGTTTGGTTTTAGAATGGCCATTTGTCTCACTTGTGTTTTCTGAGATATCAGCTCCTGTTTGGGGATGATTGAGATGATCTGGTTTAGAGCTCTCTCCATAACTTTTAGTGTTTCTATTCTTATGGTGGAGGTGGTGGTAGTGAGAGCAATGGGGGAGATCAGCACTGTTGTGGTCGGCAACACTACTTATCACTTTTAAATCTTCATCTCTATGGAGTTGTGGCTCATGCTGGTAATAATGGCTGAAGAGGATCCGCTCGCCACTCAAACACGCCGTCCTTCTCAGCTCACAAAGACTTTCATAAAATCTTCCGTCCGTCCCACAAACAGCTTTAGGGTTTCTCACTTGACACTCCCCAACACAATTGCAGTGGGCAACCCCGCTGGACTCTTGACAGAATTTACCAGCCCCACATCTTTTGTAGTGGCATGGGTCTAAAAGCCATAAAATATTATGATGATCTCATATAATGGAAGGAGTAAAATGAAGCCATTCCTCATTTTCGGTAACAATAAAAATGTGCAGTTTATTACAAAAATATGTAATGGCTAAATAAACTTTTTATAGATCCTAAACATTTGAGTACAAATGTGTCTAATTGTAGACAAGAGCCCTTCATCCATGAATCGTGCCGAAACATGAAGCTTCCAGCTTTTGACTTGATCATGATCGGGCTTTTCACTTGATCAAAAAGCATATCATTTACCTATGGCTCTCCATGCTTTCTCCTCAGAATGTCTTCCAGGCTCAAGAAGGTGAGCATACGCAAAAGCATTTCCACTCGGCTGAAATTGAAAAAAAATTACGGAATTACCTGTAAAATATAAAATAAAAAGCTACTCTCACTTACGTGCAAATTAATCACGTGGCCGAGAACGATGAAAAATGTATAAAGAAATATCAGTTGCTTTGTAATTAATCCGATATTTTCAAATGCCATGTTGAAATATTTTATTGCCTAAAATTATCACTTCACTTGTCACGTTCATCATGCACAACTTCTCTAAATATTTTAATCCTTGCACTAAAAAAATATGCTAAAAACATTTTGCAAATATACTCACTGTAACCTTCAAAAAATTGTGTTAATTCTTTATGTGGATTGTTTAATTTTCCTAACAAATCCTGCATCTATAGGATAATAATTAAACTCTGATATCAGGTGCGAGCACATTAACCAAATCGTGACAAAGGTTACAAGCATTTAGGAAAAGCACGCGGGCACAGTACCTTGCACTTTGGGTTTGAGATGACGACTGAGAAGATACTGAGCATTTTACGTGCTTTTTCTGGAGAAAGTTCAGAATGGATTGGGTCTTAGAGTTCCAACGCGTTCATTTCAAGAGCAACAGCGAATAGCAATGAAAAAGTATAGGAAAAGCAATGGATCTCTTAATTCATATGTATTTGTGTTTCTTTAGTATGAATCCTTGGGTCAACCTGTTACATGTAAGGTCCAAAGTTTGTAAATGCATGAAATGAAAATGAATAAAATAAGATAAGTTAAAAGGATTTTTTGTTATACACGTTATATTGAAACAATTTCTTACATTTAGGTACATTCTAATACTGTAACACAATTAGCAATTAAGTATTTTAAGCATTATTATAGTTAGCGATTGAAATAGACATAAGTAGTGAATTAAGTAAAGTGTAAATCTTCACACTATAGTCAATAATATGTAATATAATCTAATTCGGAATAATTATTTACAAGTCTCCACAACAACTACGCCTCGAGCACGCCTTCTGTTTTTACTTTTTCTATTCAACGTGCATTTCCACCCACGCATTTTCTTACCATGTAAGTTCCACCACCAGACGCATCCCCACAGCAACCCAACCACCCCACAAATGACCACATGTCCAAGACAAGTCAATCCCAAAATTGATTCTAGGTAAATAGGCTCTGGTTTCATATAAGTTTCCATAACCTCTATCCCTATATTACCCACCCTTCGTCTATTCTCTCCTCCCATTTCTGCTACAAAGTAGAATAAATACAATAGTATCCCCGCTTGATCATAACCTTCCAAAATTTTATAAAACGTATTCGCTCCAAAATGATGTGCTCTAATGCCTACATTCACTGTAATATTTATATGCTTTTTATAATCAATACGACTACACAAATACTTATCTTTCACCAATTTTACTCTATCCCCCAAAATCACATTGAAATACTGCATATTAGTATATAAATTATGAGCAACCAGCTTCAATTCTATCATCGTATCCAAAATTGTCTCCAAGTGGGCGCCATACAAATCAGGTCGAATCACTACTAATTCCTCAGTCTTAAATCCTTTTCCAAGGAAATTTTCAGCCGATGCTCTAACATCTATTGGCAACATGCTTTCAATTTCAACCAGAGGCATGAAATATTTAAATGTGTCTGTTGTGTTTCCATGGATGGCTAAGGCACGGTAGCCCTGCTTTTGCAATTGCTTCCCCCCAGGAAAATTTGCAATACTCATACAACTTGTGTTGAAGAAACCCCCAAAAATTTGAGCAAGCAATGTTGCAGCTAATAAATAGATACAAATAAGCTTCCTATTATGGTTTTGCTGAAGGGACACACAGACAAATATCCAGAGCAAGTCTATTCCATGCGAAAGGCTTTTGTTTATGTAAGCAAATGAAAAAATAATGAATACAAGGGTTACCCAAACTTGCCATTCAACAACTGTCAATATTGTATATTCGATATGAGAAAGCTCAGCGATATCTATGCAGGAGATGATGTTAAAGGGGATCTCTGCAACTGGTGCAAAAAATCCTCTTCTAGTCACGGCATAATTAGGAACAGTGAAAGTTACACTTTCTCCAAGATTAATATCAGCAAACCAAGGATGAGTTGTGCCTTTTACTAAGGTTACATTCATTTGATTTGCGAGGATTCGCACAGGTGCAAACATTGCATCTTTACATGTTGATAAATCAAGAAGGTTAACTTTTGGACAAGCGTCTAACGTCAAAACGCCGTGGAAACGAATGCCTAAATCAACCGGATGTAAGTTACCATTGTTATTTACCTTTTTAGCAAACGATTGAATTTTATACAATAAAAAACTCGTTGAAATGTAAAAATTTTCTTCGAGACAAAAATAGCAAAAAACTGCAGTGAACATGTCGCTCTCAGAAAAAAAGATTAGGTCAGCATGGAACGGGAGAGAGTTGAAATTTTCAAGTGGAGTAGTCGAAAAATTAAAGATGAGTTGATTATCAAACGATATCTTTTTAACGTTTATAAAAAACATGGCGTAGTCACTAGTCCCATAGCCTGAATTGTGCATGGCGTTAGCTGTCTCGTCCAATGTTTGCGTATACAAAATGAATAGGATACACGCGTTGTCACTCCATTTGGAAATGAAACGGAAATAATTATTATTCAAAGTGAAAGTCAGGCCATCTCCTTTGGATGAAAAAAGTGTAAAGATGTCGGATGTGTAATAATAATATGGAAACGCAAAATCTATTTTGTCAGAATGAAAGAATGTGAATGTGTGCAATCCTGAAGGCAACCTAATTAATGTGCTTGTGTCTTGTGGAGAAGTGATATAATTAATAAGACAGTTTTCTGTAGTGATTTTTACAGGGAATGGAAAATTTTTTAAAGGGAAGGAGAGTAACAAAATTATAAAAGATAACATAATAATATTTGAGTTGAAATTTATTGTTTAGCAAAAGTTTTTGCGTAGATTGAAAGGCTTTTTAGTTAAAACTGAAGGCTTCTAGCACACTCCAAAGTACCATATAAAATAAATTTATAGATGGATTTACATAAATTGCTTTTGTTTAACGTTAAGGTACAGGACATATCAATGTCATTCTGCAAAGCTCCCGAATTTTAAACATGAAATGCTTTTAAAAACTTTACTGTTATTCAGGTTTCTATATTGAAAGTATGCAGATAATAATTTAAATTTTTCGACGAGTTTCTAGCATTTTCTGCAATTATCTTAATAGAAATTGAGCGAACGCCTCGTAATAATATAGATTATTTATTTGTCTTATTCACAATGCCTATATCTCGTATTCAATACGAAGAAAAAGGTTCTTTGCAGACAAAACTTGAGCATGGCCGGCCCCCTTCCTCTATCCAGTTTATGGAATGGACCTACTCTTAAATTAATTAGTCGACAAGACCTGAGGAATTTACCCATCCATTTGCAACATTTTTTTGGGCATGTCGCTCTATCCTTAAATTTTGCTAGAAATTTCTTAGAGCATATCATAGAAAAGCTTCCTACATCTAGCGTCGTCATAGTAAATACATACATTCCAAACAAGCTTACCACTAAACCTGAGAGATATAAAGCCTTCAACTTTTTATAAAATACTATGATTGAATAGAGGAGAGAGACAATTACAAAACTTCCATAGCATTGAATCAAAGGAAATATAAATTTGCTAAGGCAGCCATTCATAATTATTGTAAAGATTTGTATTTTCCTGTAGCCCACGGCTATTTCATAAGCAGAAGCAGAGTTGTGAAAAACTGAGGTCTTTTGTAAAAGCGATCTAAAAAATCAAAATCATTTCTCATTTCTTAAAATCATCTTGTTAAATATAATTTTTACCTTAAGCCGCTGAGGTAATCCTGCAATTGATCAACTGCTATTAGGCATAACGTACTAATAAAAGGAGCACCAAACCCGGTTGGCAAAGAAGCAATCATTTCCAAAATAAATATGACAATTCTGTAGAGAAATGGAAATGAATTACAATCTGTGAAAGGTCGAATGTATAAGTTATGTAGGCAAGGACCCCTCGCAAAAATTATTGGTAACGCCAAAGAGAAAGTTGAGACTAGCGAGCCTCCAATAAAAACTATTGCTGGGTAAAGCCATGCAGATTTTCTAGATTTGTTCGCGCTTAATAAGCAATTTACAAGCTTTAAATAACTTGTCGCTCCAATTTGATAATCAAATAAGATAAATATAACTGTAGTTATTCTGGTAGCAAGAACGAAAGCGTGAAAGATGAAATAAATTAGTGAGGTACTTTTGCCAATCACTACTTCTGAGAATGATACCATTAACGAAAGGAGTGTTATTAATTGCCAAAATCCGAGCTTTATAAGTGGTCGATGCTTTAACTTAGCTTTTGTGTAAGTCTCTTCTCCACGAGGCAAAATATCCATATAGTGGAGAATATTCACTAGATATTTTAAAAGAATTAAGGGCTTTGTGAGTAAAGACATTTTTAATACTGGATAGCAAAATGGCCTTCCTTTGCTGGACAAATGAAATCAATTTGTTTTCTCCGAAGTGACAAGTCGGATTACATGATTCTGTAAAACTGACTTTTGCATAGTTCCGAAAATTTTGAAAATACATGAAAAGGGAGTATACTTATTTCTAAAGGAACAACTAACGTTTAAATCTATAAATAGATTAAAACAATTAAAATCATTCCGTTCATTCTCTTTTGGGCCGTCGACTCCTGTTTATAAATGTTTTTAATTTAATTTAGTAGATTTTAAAGAAAAACAGAGAAAGGGCATGGTATAATTTTAACACGGTTAATTAGAATACGCGTTTAACCGGGTTAGAGAAACAATTTGTTCATATAAATTAGTTTGAAAATTATAGGGCATGTTTTTTTCTTATGGCAGACACACATTATTAAATGTGGTAAAGCTATTTGCTATAAATAATATGTATTGTGGAATTTGCAAGATTATCTGATTGATTGAGAATGTAATTTTAATCAAAATTGGATCCAGTAGATTTACTTATAACTGATATATTCTCGACGTCATTATAAAAATCCCAGTTGTTAGTGATTAATTTGCATTAGTAAAATATATCTAATTTCTTTATCTATTAAATTTATCTTTTTGTGTTTCAGGGGGAGGAAGGGCTAGAGTTTCGGGCGCTTCCACTGGCAGTTCTGGGTGTGGAAGCTCTGGTTCTTTTGGTGGAACTTCGGGGGCTTCTACAGGATATTCCGTGTTTCAGGGGGAGGAAGGGCTAGAGTTTCGGGCGCTTCCACTGGCAGTTCTGGGTGTGGAAGCTCTGGTTCTTTTGGTGGAACTTCGGGGGCTTCTACAGGATCCTGTGGTGTTTCTTCTGGTGGAACCGGTGGTGCTTCAGGCGCTTCTACAGGTAACTCTGGGTGTGGAAGCTCTGGTTCTTTTGGTGGAACTTCGGGGGCTTCTACGGGATCTTGTGGTGTTTCTTCTGGTGGAACCGGTGGTGCTTCGGGAGCTTCTACGGGCAATTCTGGGTGTGGAAGCTCTGGTTCCTTTGGCGGAACTTCGGGAGTCTCTACAGGATCCTGTGGCGTTTCTTCAGGTGGAACCGGTGGTGCTTCAGGCGCTTCCACAGGCAATTCTGGGTGTGGAAGCTCTGGTTCCTTTGGCGGAACTTCTGGGGCTTCTACAGGATCCTGTGGTGTTTCTTCAGGTGGAACTGGTGGTGCTTCTACGGGCAATTCTGGGTGTGGAAGCTCTGGTTCTTTTGGTGGAACTTCTGGGGCTTCTACGGGATCTTGTGGTGTTTCTTCTGGTGGAACTGGTGGTGCTTCTACGGGCAATTCTGGGTGTGGAAGCTCTGGTTCTTTTGGTGGAACTTCGGGGGCCTCTACAGGGTCCTGTGGCTTTTCGTCTGGGACTTCTGGCGCATCTGGGGGTGGAAGCTCAGGTGTTTCAGGCGCTTCCACAGGAGGTTCTGGTTGTGGAATCTCTGGTTCCTTTGGTGGAACTTCGGGGGCTTCTACAGGATCCTGTGGTGTTCCTTCTGGTGGAACCGGTGGTGCTTCGGGCGCTTCTACAGGCAATTCGGGATGTGGAAGCTCTGGTTCTTTTGGTGGAACTTCTGGGGCCTCTACAGGATCTTGTGGCGTTTCTTCTGGTGGCACCGGTGGTGCTTCGGGCGCTTCTACAGGCAATTCGGGATGTGGAAGCTCTGGTTCTTTTGGCGGAACTTCTGGGGCTTCTACGGGATCTTGTGGTGTTTCTTCAGGTGGAACTGGTGGTGCTTCTACGGGCAATTCTGGGTGTGGAAGCTCTGGTTCCTTTGGCGGAACTTCGGGGGCTTCTACGGGATCTTGTGGCGTTTCTTCTGGTGGAACTGCTGGTGCTTCAGGCGCTTCTACAGGCAGTTCTGGGTGTGGAAGCTCTGGTTCCTTTGGCGGAATTTCTGGGGCCTCTACGGGATCTTGTGGGGTTTCTTCTGGTGGAACTGCTGGTGCTTCGGGCGCTTCTACAGGCAGTTCTGGGTGTGGAAGCTCTGGTTCCTTTGGCGGAACTTCTGGGGCCTCTACAGGATCTTGTGGTGTTTCGGGCGCTTCCACAGGGAGTTCTGGGTGTGGAACCTCTGGTGCAGCTGGTGCCTCGACCGGGTCTTGTTCGCTTTCTGGCGGATCTTCTGGGGTTTCTGGTGGGATTGCAGGCGTTTCCGGATGTGGAAGCGCTGGAACGGGTGGGGGAACCTCTGGAGTTTCTGGGTGAGGAAGCTGCGGCGTTTCGGGAGCCGCTGGAATGTCATAATCTTCCAGTGGGGATTCAGTTGTCGTGGTAATTTCTTCAGTAGTCGTGCTTCCTTCCGTTGTAGTTGTGCTTTCTTCGGTCGTTGAGGTTGTTTCCTCTGTTGTTGATATTATTTCCTCTGTTGTTGAGATTACTTCCTCTGTTGTTGAGGTTATTTCTTCTGTTGTTGATGTTATTTCCTCTGTTGTTGATGTTATCTCCTCTGTTGTTGAGGTTATTTCTTCTGTTGTTGATGTTATTTCCTCTGTTGTTGATGTTATCTCCTCTGTCGTTGATGTTATCTCCTCTGTTGTTGATGTTATTTTCTCTGTAGTTGTTGTGGAAATAGTTGGCTCTAGTGTTGTGGTTTCCGCTGGCAACTCGGGCAGTTCAATGTCTACGATTGAAGACTCAGTTGTCGTCGTCGTTTCCTCAGACGTTGTAGAAGAACCCTCCGTTGTTGAGGAAAACTCTGTTGTTGAGGAAAACTCTGTTGTTGAGGAAAACTCTGTTGTCGAGGAAAACTCCGTTGTTGAGGATAACTCCGTTGTAGTTGTCTCTCCCGTTGTGGTTGTGCTTGGCTCAAGTGTAGTGGTTAATTCGGGCCCCTCCGGTAGTTCAACATCTATGATTGAGGACTCAGTTGTCGTTGTCGTTTCCTCCGTCGACGGGCCTTCCGTAGTAGACGTGAACTCAGTTGTTGAGGTACTCTCTTCAGTCGTTGTCGTTGTCTCCTCCGTCACTATGCACGTCTCTTCAGTCGTCGTAGTTGCCTCCTCAGTTGTAGTGGTCTCTCCTGTGGTTGTGGTTTCTTCAGTAGTACTTGTAGATGGCCCAAGTGTGGTAGTTAGTTCAGGCCCCTCTGGTAGTTCAATGTCTATGATTGAAGACTCAGTCGTTGTAGTCGTTTCTTCGGTCGTGCTGCCCGTACTAGAAGTGAACTCGGTTGTTGATGTAGTCTCTTCAGTCGTTGTCGTTGTCTCCTCCGTCACTATGCATGTTTCTTCAGTCGTTGTAGTTAGCTCTTCAGTGGTTGAAGTTATCTCTTCAGTTGTTGAGGTTGTCTCTTGTGTAGTCGTTGTAGTCTCCTCAGTCGTTGTCGTACTCCCCTCTGTTGTAGTCTCACCGGGCAATTCTGGATGCTCAATTTCTTCAATTATTGATTCAGTTGTCGTCGTTGGTTTTAAAGTCGTTGGGTCTGGCACGTCGATATCTTCTATAGGAGATATTTCTGTCGTAGTGGTCTGCTCTCCTCCGTCACTATGCATGTCTCTTCAGTGGTTGAAGTTATCTCTTCAGTTGTTGAGGTTGTCTCGTGGGTAGTTGTGGTAGTCTCCTCAGTCGTTGTCGTACTCCCCTCTGTTGTAGTCTCACCGGGCAATTCTGGATGCTCAATTTCTTCAATAAACGATTCAGTTGTCGTCGTTGGTTTTAAAGTCGTTGGGTCTGGCACGTCGATATCTTCTATAGGAGAAACTTCTGTTGTAGTGGTCTGCTCTGTCGTTGTCGTTGTTTCTTCCGTTGAAGTAGTTGACAACTCTGTCGTCGTCGTGGTTTCCTCCGTCGTCGTCGTTGTTACTTCCGTCGTCGTTGTTGCCAAAGTAGTGGTGGTGGCTAGCGTTGTCGTCGTTTCTTCCTCAGACTCAGGGATATATACCGTTGTCTCTTCCTCCGAATATATTGGTTCAGGAGTTGGACTAGCTGTGGGCGAAGGCTCAGGCTCCGGCGCTCCAGGAACTCCAGGTGCTTGACAACATTGAACTTTGACATTATTCATAGAAGTGTCATCATCTAAAGAAAAGATAAGATTATTGTTTGCAGAATTCTTGCTAAAATAAGCGTTAAAATTTTTATTCTTACACAGCCAGCTTTGTGGCTCCACTTGAGTCTGTAGTCCACACATTGCGCTTCTAGAAGGGCACATTTGAGCCTCTGAATATTGTGCATCCGGATGTTCGGA
>JAHZMU010001834.1:0-11840 GCA_027743725.1 Rambutsinella grinnellia
AATCCATAAAATTTTATTTCACGACTCTTTCCTACACACACTCTCTTAAAACGTTTCTCTTCATCTTTCTCACTACTAGTATTCCTTCTTCTAACGTTTTCCAGTCACTAAATGCTTTTTTCTCTTGACGATTGCTCTCTACGATTGGGGCTATAGAATAGCTGAAATGTCACAAGCTTCAGAAAAGGAATGCTTGTCTCGAATAAAAATCACATTCTCATTAGCCATTGATATATTCCGCAGTGAAAAAATGCCTTTATGTCTCATTGAGTTGGTTGGGTACTCCATAGGGAGAATAGCAGGCTCCTTTCATCCCTTATCTTTCAACAAAGACATGCACGTCTCCAACTAGACCATTCCATGCTAATGACACTACTCTCCTGTAAAATACTTGTACAATTTCAAGATAAGATTTACAAAATAATTCATTTAAATGATGTTTGTGAAAGTTGTGAAGAAGAAAGAAGCCAGAGCATCCAACTTTCATTATCATTAGAGGTTATCTTAAAAAAGGACGATAGGAAAATATTCCAAAGGAAGCTTGAAAGGAAGTTTCTTAAATTTTATAAATGATCCATAAAAAAATGGCAATACTCACCATCATTATTCAAATTGTCCAGTTTCTTATCAACTTTATTATTTTCTTTTTGCTTGCGAACAAATATTTTTTTATGCGAGAGGATAAGGAGCAATAAGTCAATTAAGAAGGGGCATAACTTTCAGACTGATCAGTGATCAGAGGATGATACATGCCAAGTGTTTGTTGTGATGAGTAAAAAGGAAAGAGAGATGATATTTTTTTTATTTAATATTTTGCTCCTGTCCAATGTTCAATTACATTCGAGTTTTCTGTCCTCTCTACAAAAAAAAATTCACTTATCAGTGACAGTATATGCGTATTTCTTGTGGACAAGTAAACTTTGAACGAATCTTGTTCACTATTCCACTAAACAGATAGAGGATTCGAAAAATTATTCTGATGTAGACCTGTGATTCCTCTACTCTATCACATCCACAACACTAGTGCTGTAATTGTGATGAAGTGTATGTGGTGGTGGGAGTAGTAACTTCTTGAGTCTTTTTTTTAGTATGGAAACGTTCGCTTTACGTATAGATGGAAAAAGCTTGTATAATGATGAATGAGAAAATTGGCTATATCCAAAATGGGTTGTAATTGGTAGGAAATTATGCGGAAAATATTTCATTTTCCAGGGAAATTTGTGAATAAATTAGGAAATAAATTGGCCTATAAGGGCATGTCTTTATGACAAATTTATTCCATTCTAACAAGATCCATTTGAAATATGTTTGATGGTGAATGGTGAAAATTAATTACGGAGATTAATTAAAAAATTCATATGTAAATTGTTTCCTGCAATATGTTATAAAATTATAGATGTCATTGGTTTCATGCGTAAGAAGCATCGTTTTGAATTAATTAGCCTTGGATATTTTTACATAATTTTTTTCTCATACGTTTCCAGGTAATTTTTAATTACCCATTAAATTAAATTAATATTCGAATGACCGGGCAGACATACATATTATTTTACAGGTAATACGAATTGAAAACGTACCAGAATATTGTGCAGTGAATTTATTTGGGATATACTCGAGCCTCGAATAAAAGGGACAACATACAGCAAGTGAGTTTTCTCTACGAGTATGACATCATGCGAGAGCTTCTATGAAAAATCCTCAAGTCAACAAGATGGTATTTTGTATACACTTTCTGCATGTGTATTCACTCAGATTTTGCGTAGCGACTGGAAACACGCGTACACATTTCCCATCAGACCATAATGGGAAAAGCCCTTAGATAAGTTATTGGAATCATGAGAGCTTTCACGGACTTTCAAGTCTACGCGTATTTTCCACATGTCAGAGCCCAACAATTAAATATTCTTAATGATATTTTTAGGATAGATGACTTAATGGGGAAGCAATTTGGAAGGAGATGGAATAGGAATTATGAGCAGAAATATGTAATCTGAACTTACCCCAACATTGATCGTTGTGAATTTTTCTTGGAATTTTTTCTTATAAAGAAATGAATTTTATTTCGGCAGATATTTTCATTTATTGCTTATTATGCCTTTTTATTTTTGCATGTGTAAATTTGGACGATCACAGATTTGTATAAAACAGAGGCTGAGAGAAATGTCATTTGTAATAATATTATGAAATTACTTAACATTTTGAAAAATAGTCTATATTTCGTTTCATAACTAGTTTTAAGTATAAAAAATGATGACAATATAAAATAATAAATGCGGACTAATATTCATACCATTTCGTGGTTTCAAGAAGCAACAAAGGTCATTACGCCAGGTCGAATTTTCTCAGCAGTTACTTGAACAATAAGGTATTCGGAATTGTCGAATCCGAGAATTTGAGGAATGAGTTGTTTGAGCTTTAGTTTCTCTTTATATGGCTTGTATCTGCAAAGAATTTCAACATTCAATATGAGTGTCATTACAAACATACAAAACGCATTATGTAATTGAAAAATGGAAAGAAATGAGCGTACTGTATCGAAGACAGGAAGCTAATTAATGACATAGCTTTAGCATGTAGTGCTCTGCGAAACAGCAAAAGTCTTCCATATCGTCTTTCAGGCGGTAGTAATTCCAATTCGATAATGAAACGATTTATGAATCCCGCAGTGTCTTTAACAATGTTTGGGAAGGTTCTGAAAATTTAATTGGTCAGTTTGAAAATCCTGTCAATGACATGAGATGTAATTTGGCAAAATTCTATTACTCTTGAGACTGAACTGCAACAACGGATGATGTCCACAATTTGTTTAACTCCTGCATTATAACTACTTCCTTCTCCTGAATAAATGAAGTGACAGGGGTCTGTCGCACTTTCACTTTTGAACCCAATTCAATCTAAAGATAATGTAAAATTGTTAGACTTTAAACAAGCTGTTTATAAGTAACTTCGGCCTACTTTCGTCAATGGAAGTCGATTTGTAGTAACTTGCTTGTATGATATACTCTTTTCTCCAATGCCACCCAAAATTAGTCCCTGTTCATAAATCATAAAAGGGTATAGAAATGTAAATGCATTGAAAGTCAATATTTTTGAACATTTTTTCATATTTTCAATGCAATTTTCTTTACCTGAACATATAAGCCTTTCATGAATGTATCAGGCAGCGTACTCAGTGAATATCTTGAACAATAACTCTCTTCAGTAGTAGAAAAGCAGAGTAAAAACCTTATAATCTGCAATCAAATAAAAAGAAAGAAATACTTTAGTCTCTTTTGCGTAAATACATATATGAATAGCATATTTAAAGACCGGCTAAACAACAATACATCATTACATACCTGGTTGATCAAAAGACAGTCATTCCCAACAATGATGGAGCTTCCAAAAGTTGATAAATGAGAAGTTAAAACGGTTTCCAAAGCGGCCTTAGGTACAGCTGCCGTGTTGGGAGGAAGATAGCTGAAATCAGACTGAAAAGCAGTGGCACTTGCGCGGCCAATCTTGGAATTTCTATCGCTGAATCCACTCTCATTTGAATTGGAGTCGGTACTGCCAGAATCTGAAATGTCTTGAGCCCAACATGTCTGTATAGCTGTGATACTTTTGCATAGTTCAGCACACCATGAATTAATCAAGGAGCTTTGAAGATTATCCTAAAAAAATATGAATAAAACTAGAATTAGTATTAGTAATTTTACTTTCGAAAATATTTAAACGACGAATGTACTAACTTTGCAAAGAAGTACTCCAATTTGTGGACCAAATTCCAATAGCCAGCTCACCACCAAAGGACGCAACAGCAAAAATTGATCGAAGTACTTGAGATTATACAATACAGATACCGAATGTGGCATCGTAAGCGCAGGGTTATCCGGGCTGTTCTCAGTCATTGGATCCGAAGTCTGGAATTCCAAAATGGCATCCAGTTCATTCGGCACTCTGATTGATAACGATAGATAAGCTAGGTTTAGGTCGGGTACAATGCATAAAGCAGTTCGTTGAACACTCGGATGTATATATCGTCCAGTTGCAGTTTGATGATCTACTGTATGGTCAGTCACATACTTTACAAGTCGTGCTAGTTGCGTGGGGAGATTACCCGGGTAAAATACGCTTGTCAACTCTTCTGTCCACAGATATACTGATTGCGGTCCTACAATGTTATCCCAACGAGAAACTACAATCCCCACTAATAGGCCGTTTCGTCTTCCTTTTACTACTGCCGATAAACTTTGTGACTCTGATGAAATCGCTTGGACGGACTTGCTCAATTGCACTTGTGACCTGTGTACTGGCACATTTTCAGAGTCTTCACTGTCGCTCCCTCTCTTCAACGTTTTGTTAGACCCAAGATCTTCTGCCGAACAACTTAATTTTCTGGAATTCCGTAGAGAAGTTGAGTAGGACGACCGTTGAGGATCATTTGACGAAAGTCCCCATCCTTCAGACTTCGATGAAATTGAAGATTCCCCTGGCGGGTGTAGTCTTATCATATGGGGCACCTCCTCCACCACTGAGAACGCCATGTTTTGCGACATCGATAAAGAACGAACCTCTGGCCCTTCACCCGATACCGATTCATCCTGACTCATGTTAGCCTGGAGCCCTATAGATGCGTATCTGTCGCTGTCAAGAACTCCTCCGTTTAATTAGCAACATGCCACGTGCTACTTTCCTTCAACAAGTGAAAGAGCGTCAAGACAAAAGTAATCATAGAACTTTCAACTCGCCTTCATTCCTAGATTGCAAAAAGAATTAAACCACTTTAAAATCAAATCAAATCCAACCATTTTATCTTTGCAATTAAAATCTTACCCAAGATCACTTTCTTCCCATTTAATCAGTCATAATTATTGAATGTCTACCGATCGTCAATTATCCTGGATACCTACAAAATTTAAGATTATAATTAGACCACAAATCTTTCACCCAAACTATTTACCCTCCCGTTTTATAAACAAATACAAAAATGTGCCTCGCTATTTACATTGCAGCCTAATACCAACTGTTTATCTCTTTAACATGCGAAGGTCAACACGAGTCATGGAATCTGGGAGTAACTGAATCTACTCTCCAGCCACATTAAAAATCTCTCTCTATTCCACGCCCACAAGTAATTCAATCACGATTCAATTCGTACTGGGTTGACTGAACTAACTGGATATAAGTTGGTTCACTTGCACGAAAAGAAATTTGCCAAACCAATTCAATGATTGGCCATCACTCTCACATTAAAGTAATTCAATGATTGGGCATCACTCTTACATTAAAAATAAACCTGACATAATCCACTTAACCTTAATGGACATGACGTCAAATGTCAGAAGAGATTTTTTTACACTTGAACAACTTTGTACCAATTGGTGATTGGTAATCAGACATCAGAACAACTTCACAATTAAGAGTCCATATCATTCGTTAATCATCGCAATGGCAACCCTACAGCTGACTAAATATATACATTTTTCCACCAAAAACATTAATTTCTTACCTCAATTAACTGATTAGATGTCGGTAAACCTTTAGCTTTTATCAAGACATGATAGGATAGAAAAATACAAAGAATGAGGCGCTCTCTCAAGAGAGAGAGTTGAGATCATCGCATTTTAACACAGTCAAGATCAAACCGTCTACTTCACAACAACCTTTACAGCTGTTGCTGTGTGAACAAAGAGCATTCATATAAAGCATGGGTGAAAGTTGCATGAAATAGATTTTTCCAGTAAAAACTGAATAAACAACTTTTTTTTGGTTAACGATGACTTTTTTTATTTTCTTTTATTACAATAAAACGAAGTTTTCAAATAAATATCACTCATTCCTAAACAATGATCACACTGTTTAGTTTTTTTTTATATAAAAAATTTCATAGTCTAAAGGCTTACGAGTAATTTGTAAATACTACTGTTTCCCACTAAATACCTGTACATATCTAGAAAAAATTTGTGGAAGTTTAATATTTATTTATTTAAACCTTTCTTTAAACCTGCAAAGTTAATTCTTATCCCGTGACAAGTTAATTGTTAAGTATTCACGCATTCTTTTAAATAGTATAAATTATTATGCGGTATAAATACAATTTAGTTTCATAATTATGTCGTCATGCAATAGATGCCAGGGGTATGGTCACTATTCCAAGAATTAATTTTAAGTAGATGCTTTTCTCCATTAAATACTTCATTTATACAAGTAATTATGCACATGCATATTATTCCATTTTACATAAAGTGTTCAAACTATGTACAGCCTTAAACCGTTGACAATATACACGTAAAATTACAGCGTTCTAAGTATCTATTATTATTACATTTTATATTTACAATTTCGATTACTTCTAAGGATCCTTTTAAAAATGAGAAAAATTTGCACTTTCAATTTCTCCTTAAATTATTATTGGCGCTGATAGTAAATTTCATGCATAGAGATGTGTTTTTTTTTCTACCTTAGTTTGTTTTGGTTCATTACAATTACGTATGTTTATTTGCCATTACATTCTTAAATTTATGCTGATCGTCCTTCAGTTTCCCACAGTTTGCTTAACTAATTACTTGTAGTTGGGTTTCGGAGATTCATTTAAATAACTACATAAATGCATCCAGTGCTAAAATACCGATCGTAAAGTGGAATATTTTCAACAAGTTCGAAAATAACATACCTAAGTTAATACAGTTAATTAGTACTCAAAGCTAGTAACTTGACACAAGAAGGGAGGCTCGTTTTGATCCACCTATCATGTTAGCTTTCGGATAAAAAAATAATTTACACAGCATTTCCATTTTGTCGTACAGAACTGGCCGCTTTTTAAATATTAATATCAAATAATATGCAAAACAGCTCCAACGACATATAAATAATAGCTCATTATGTACACAAAATTCATCTAAAATGTAAAAAGCAAAAATAATACAGCAATAAAAAAATTCCACTACCAAATACTCTTCTACGTTTTGTCTTGTAAGTTATTTCTTCGCAGGACTTATTACCAGCACTGGTATCTGGAGTAAAGCCATGCTTCATTAGTACAAATTTAGTAGTCGAAAAAATATTTAGTAGTCAGAAAAATAATACTTTTATGGAGTCTAGACGCATGTTATGCTTGCAGTTATGCATGTTGCATTTTTAAAATGCTGGCTGGTTTTTCGCAACCATCCATCCTTAGAATCGTCTTGTAATGCGGAGACAGCGGAGTGAAAATATTGCCTTCACAAGTGGAAGTCTGGATCAGAATCTGGATTATCACTGTCCTCATCTGTGCTCACGGTATGTCGTTTCTTCTTCTTATGCTTATTCTTTTTGTGCTTGTGATGATGGTGTTCCTTTACTTTGTGTGATGCCTTATTCCCTGGGTCTTTATTCGGATTGGGAAATTTCAGCGGAACAATAGTTAGTTTGGGTATTTTTACCAAGGGATCGACAACCTAAACAAACACATTCAATTTGATTAGTATTCTAGAAGTATTCAAGCATCTTCTAAAGGCTACCACTAAATTGTATTTACCCTCACAACAGGATTAGAGATGACAGCGTATTGCTGGTGATGAGCCAGTTGCGGGTTTGGTTGCATTTGTTGATGCATATTCATTTCTTCATGATGCATTGGCATCCCCATACCCGGTTGACCGATCGAGTTGTACTGAGCCTGCTGTTGTTCATTAACAGCTTTATGCCCCTTCGCAGCATATGTAAACATGTTTTGGTCAATTTTTATCTTCACAGGCTTCGCTTCTCCATCTTCGTTCTCTTCCTCTGGATCAATTCTTAGCATCAATTGTTTGAACTAAAATACAAAAGAAAGTCAATTCTTACCATCCACATTTCGAGCAACAATGAATTAAATTTACTAAATAATACTTTACTTACATGCAAATATTGCTCAATCAATTGATGCCGGCCTTCTGGAGTGGATCCTGATGGTGGACTGTTGAGATTGGCTAGTGTGCATTTTGGATCAAATGTTGAATTATTTCTCCGATTGACTGGTCTTTCAAATGTCTTTGCGGCGTCTGATGGAGAATAACCGCTAATACGCCTATAGTAAATAATCAATTATGTTAGTGTTGTTTAAAATGCAAATATTTGTGTCTTGAATAACAAAACTTACGCATCCGTCAGGCCATACATATCCTTCAAATGCTGTTTCACCATTAAAAGGAGCAAGCAACCTTGTGAGGCTATGATGCAGTCTTCCAGCGTCTTAGTATCGTCTGGAATTCTGTTGACTAGAGATTCGATATCGTCGTCCTCGTCATCCATTATGTCAATTTTTGTAGCATCCGTCTCGGATGGGCCACCGTTTTCTGAATGATTCATTCCTCCTATGCTGTGTTCCTTAGGTGTTTCAGATGGATGAGGAGGGAGTAAACTCTTGAGAACGAAGACAACTCAATTAGACGCAATGCATGAGCTACATAATAAAGACAAAAGTAGAAATTCATACCTCCTTAAAAGACTGAAGCAAATTAGACCCAGTAACGGAAATCACAATGTCCACATGATGGATGATAAACAATGGTTCATCCAACTACTTGGTAGGGGAAGTACGCAAGATTGTCCGCATAATATAAAAGGTCAGCTAGTCTCGTTTTCTACGAAGCGCAAATATTTTTCGTTACATAATGGTCACTTTTTTTTGGAACTCACAGTAACTCTTTGAAATAGCAGTAAATATCTTACCAGTTGATCGTCGAACTGCTTCATAAGCGACAGAGATATTGCTCTGCGCTGAGGCTTAGTGGATCTAAGAAGAGAGTACACGTATCCGTTCAATGCGGATGGAGCTTCTTTTGGACGAATGCGGTAGCCTCTCACAATGGGAATATTTGAGTCAAAACTTGGCAGCATATCTAAAAACTGGGACTGGCTGCACGTCAAGTTTGGTCCGATGTAGCCTTTAAGAATCCTTTGAAGTTGTAAGCTCAATCGGATACCGTTCAACACCTGACTTTGAAGGAACTGTGGATGTTTCTTTTCCATCTCCTGAAGCTGCTTATCCGCGGCTGTAGCAACCCCTGTTTCCTCATCCGTACTCATACAGATCAGGTAAGGAACAATCTGTTAAAAATTGAAAAGAGAAAATTGATAATAAAATAAACCATCTAAAAGATTAAAGGTTATCCTAAATGCATACCTGAATCGGATGGACTAATCCCTGCTGAAGAACCAACTGGATTACTCTAACAGCAGCACGACGAACGTTGAGGTCGTTGTGCAAAAATGCTTCAAGAATCTGCTTCAAATAAATTTGCACAATTGTAGATGCCATACCAGATGAGACATCACCCATTTCCTTGATGTTTTCCAGTTTCGCATTTTTGATCCACTCTGCGTCCTGTTTAATCATGCGAAGTTCTTCTTCCGTTAGATATAGCTGAATATTCATGAGCGCCTGGACCTTTAAGCGAATTTCGGCTTCAGATGTTAGCAATCTTTGATACACTGCTTTTAGTTCATTTCCGAGCATAAAGTCGTAATGGCGAACACAAAGGTTGCCAATCGCTTGCAAACCAAGGTATTGCAAATCGGAACACGGGCGGTCCAATAGGAACAGCAACTCGCCAAACACTTGCTGAACAATATCAGCCTAGAAAAAAAGAAAGTGCTCAGTGAGTGAATTTTGGTTTCAACAGACATTAGATTCATTAACAAATCAATTTAACGCTATATACTTACAGGGTAATCTCCATACACTGCAGCCGTTGTAAAATCAAAATAGCGAAAGAACAATCCTAAGGTGTACACAGCACGCCTTAGTTGAGGTCGAAGTTGATCTAGACGGGGATCCATTGGGTTCTCTCGGATCACCTTCGATTGACTTAACAAAATATCTGGGGAAAAATAATAATAATAATTTACATAACTGCAACATACTAAAACAAGGCATGCATAAACAAGGACTTACTGTAAAATCTCTTGAAACAATCTCGAACTAAATTGTAGTTGTGTGTAATTTTATTCACAACAGCACCAAGGCAAGCCATGCACGCCTCAATTACGCTTTTATCATTTTTGAAAACAAGTTTCACACAGTCCTCCTCAAGCTGGGCCAAATATGAATCAGCTGGATTCACCAGAAGCGGGACCACAAGCTGCAATATGGAGGCTATGTTGGCAACAGCCTGAAGCTCCGCATGGTTCTGAAAAAGTAAAAGATACAATGCAAAGTCAAGGAGCAAAAAATATACAAGTTGATTTCAAGCGTTTTGTAGCACACATATTTTGCTTACCGTGCATCTAAGACTCAAATACCCTTCAAGAGTTATCGAATGATTGATAAGTAATTGAGGTCGAATTTTTGCGAATAAAAACAAGGTGGAAACACAAGCAACGAATCGTTGCGACGAGTTGTTTGACGAATTTTCCTCAATTCTTAAAACATGCTCAACCAAGCAATCAACAATTTGCTTCGAGGCTGTAACAACAACTTTTGGTGGCTCAGGATTTGCTACCTTCTCTCGGACGTCTTCCTTGTCATCCTTTGGTTTAAATAACTATATTGTGACAAGATTTGAAATGAGATTAGTCTTTATCATGTAATACGGAAATATCAATCTTTACAAATAAATCGCCTCTTAAAAGATTACGTACTGAGAACATTGATAAGTCAAATAGAAAAATTAAATATTAACTAATCATTAAAAAAATATCATCTCAAGACAGCTTTTCATATGACTTACCAAAATACGCAAAGAAAGTTTCTCGTAGTATTTATCAATGAGATCCGGACAAGAGAGAACATACTTCCCAATAAGGTCCACTGCAGCTTCTCGCACTGCCGTAGACTGATCAAGAAAGGAATTCTGAACCCACATCTGCATGTCATTTCTTGCAAGAACACTCGGATCAGCCTCTACAACCATCGTGAGGCATTTTAGGGCCTTTGTTCTGATTGCAACGGTCGTTTCCGTAGACACACTTAGAATCTGAAATTAGAATGCAACAATGCAATTATAACTTAAATCAATAGACATCGGTAAACTGTTAACCATAAACATATACACAGTAAATTGCTTACTCTGGTTAAGAAGAAATCAAAGCTTGCAGAAAATGGTCTCTTTGAAGCCAAGTATCTAGTTAACAGTTCGGCACTTTGGTAATCCACAAATGTCTGAACCACTTCCGTTTTCCTTGAAGTAAGGGGATCCGAAAATGGTCGAATTTTGGTAAGCAGGAACTTCTTTCTATTCTCCGTTAGCTGAGTAATTTTGTTGCTAACTTCAACTTCACTCGGATCCAGCTCCTCAAGATCAGAATCATCTAGCTCGGACTCTTCCTCCGAACTTGATCCTAATTGAGGCATAAATGTTTCACATTAGTTGTGTTGCACAGAAAATTTATTTATAAGCCGAGCTGAGGACTTACCAGATTTCTTCTTTTTCTTTTTATGCTTGCTTTTACTGCCGGAAGTTCCCTTTACACTTTTCTCAATGTCGGTGTTCGCACTTTTCCACCATGATGAGATGTAAAAGTGACGCGCATGCATAAGTGCTTGTTCAGATTGCCCGTGGACGGCTAAATAGTCTAGCAGCAAACGTTGGAGGAATTCCATCTTGTCTTCCTCGGAATCAAAATCACTTTTATCCTGCACATACATCATATGAACATAGGAGATTATTAAGTATACCATCAATTTATCTCCTAATAGTATTTTTTGCTAAAAAGATCACTTACATCTTTGACCTCGCCGTAGCTTTCTTCTTCCTTTTTAATGTCGGCAATTATCCTGTCAATTTTGTCCATTTTGGCTTGAGCTGAAACAGTGTCTTTTCGCAATCTCGCTGCTGCTACTCCAAGATATTCCAACGACGCCACCCTCATGGACACTTCGAGGCCCTTGTTTCCTA